>JAZHYW010052019.1:0-15501 GCA_037355805.1 Ixodes ricinus
TTTGTCCCTCTCTTGTTCCCTCTTTCCATGGGATTTATTTTCGTCATACTGTAGTCGGACAGTTTTAGCACTTGCAAAATTTATATATATATATATATATATATATATATATATATATATATATATATATATATATATATATATATATATATATATATATATATATATATATATATATATATATATATATATATATATATATATATATATATATATATGGATGGTGCACCGTGGGCTATTGATTGGCACGACCATGAATAGCCTCGCTGAGTGAATCGCAATGTAGTGTGCAACCCCGGACTTTGGAAAGTGATTGACGGGCCCATTTACCGATATATCAAAACGCAAACACTACAGCAAACAGCTCCGACCACTACACTCTTTGAGACGTTGTGTTGTGTTCGTCCCCTTCTGTGCTCCTGAGTCTCGGGTTTTTATTACCATGAATCACCACGAGCTCGCTTGTTTTTTAACTATTGTTGCCACTGAAGCCTCGGAAGCAGTCCCCTGAAAGAATAAGATAATCTGAAGCAACAATATATATTGGTGTAGAAGACTAATAAAACGTCCTTGAGTCGCCCAAATGCATCCACATGTCGAGCTGCATTTTCCCAAGATGAAACCTTCGCGCTCCTAATGCGTGTCCGAGTGGTGATCCATCAATCCTATCCAGAATTCAGCCTGGCCATGTTCACGTTTTTCGGAAGTGGCGATGCAACAACAAGCCGCGTCACACAACAGTGAAAACAAGCTCAAGAACACCAAATTCGAAGAAACATCTAAGCGCCCATTCAGTAGCTAGGAAAGTATTGTGGTAGGATGCTGTCAACGCCCACGTCAGTGGTGTTGACAGCAGCAGTTTGGCCTGAAACTATTGCCTGAAGGTAGAAACACTGCTGCCTAGCTTCAAACTGCTGTCGCAATCTTGTAGCCTCTAACTATTGCACGAGTGTAACATATACATCCATCCATAATTCAGTCAGTATTTTCTTTTTCAGCGAGAAAACTTTTGGGCAAAAAGTTACAAGTGCAACATGACGAGGATACATCCAAGATGACAGTTCACTTCCAGCCTCTGCTTATACGTTGTAATTGCGTGTCTAGCCCGTCAATAAATTTGTCGTACATGTTCCATAGAAGTCAGAGCCTGTCCGAGAACTAAGGATCGTTATACAAGATCGTCTCTTTCGGGCTCTACACATCGTATACGTGGTGTCCCCGGAGACCAATTAGCGTTTGGTCGCCGCAGAAAGAAACTATCGATAGCCGAAACACTCAGCGTCAGCCCAAGTGCCAGACTGGAACGAGATGCGCGAATGTTTGCGAAAGCTTGGCGTTATCTTATTCAAAAGTTATAAAGATTTTTATAGGAAATTTTAATGAAGAAGGAAGGCCGATCAAAAACCCGTACAGGAGTAATAATGGCGTCAACTCACTGAATATAAACCCAATTTTGAATGCAAAAACATTAACTGTCCCATGGAGCGAAGCGGCGTCGTCTGCCGTAGCAAAAACTGCACCTCGATTCCCACTGGCTGAACGAAAAGGCATCTGAAGTTTCATTGGCTGAGCGAAACAGGATCTCCTTAATCTGCTCATCCCACTCGGATGAGCAGATTAAAGGGGAGATCGACAGATTAATGCCTTCAAGTGCATGGCGAGAAAGTGTGGACTCACCGCTCATTCACACTGGAAGCGGATCCGTATTCGCAAAGCGGTTGCGAACGCGGTTATAGCATAAAGATCTAGTACAATTTCCCGCGCACTTGATGACATCAAATGCGCGTGCAATTGTACTGCATCTTTATTCAACCGCGTTCGCAACCACTTTGCGAACGCGGATCCGCTTCCAGTGTGAATGAGCGGTCAGAGAAGTTTTGAGTGTGATAATAATAATGTTGATTTCCATTTTAAAGAAATACTGGAGCTGAAGCTTGAAAGCCCTGAGCCCCATCGGCAGTGGTACAAATAACTTTATAAAAAAGAATTATAACATGACGGGAACTAAGAATAATAATTACGTAAGTATAAAATCCATATTATATGTTAAACATTAAAAAAGAGCGTAATTGTTTAACGGAGAGCAATTCAAGGTAACTCTATACAGCTGTTGAGGAACTATATACCAAAGCAATTGTTGTTTATAATTTCATCTGCATTTAAGAACCTTCAAATATTAATTGTGGCGGGTCACGTAAATTATAATATTCTGCTATAATGAAGATAGTCCTGTTACAATTGAAGTTCCATTTCTTTTTCGGTTTTGATATTGATGCATAGTCTATAATCATTTACCTTATGAATTTTTTTTTCGCAAATATATTGAACACGGTTTTAGCGTAAGAATAATAAGGACTGTGTAGATAGCTCTCAGAATATTTTTCTGAATGTCAATTTTACCAAGATTGGTTTTTGTGGTTGTACCTCATACAAAGCTGCAATAATGTAAGTGTAAAACCATAACGCATTATAAATAATTTTAGCAGCAATTGGAAGAGTTGAGCTGTGGCGGTTCGTCAAACCGACAATACGTGACAATTTTGAAATCAGATAAATGATATGACTGTTCCATGACATATTAATAAAGCCTCTACTGCTGTTCAAACATTTTTCTACGTTAACAAAAAAGTACACCGAGCGTTTTAAAATGTTTCGCAATTCTATGAAATTTGAATTAAATAAGGGTAATCCGGTCGTGTAAAGTTTTTCTTTTTTTTGGGGGGGGGGAACGAAGGGTAATGGCCTTTGTTTTAGCTGTGTTAATGCTTAGTGCCTCATCCCGGGCCCATGTCCCTAACCTTAATAAAGTAAAATTAACAACATTGACTAGTTCATTGCGGTTCGAGAAGGAGAAACATATGTGGGTGTCGTCAGCAAGTTTTACAAATTTAGCAATAGGATCTCTATGTTCGCTCTCTCTCATGTGAGTTGAAACGTGGTGGCGCCAGTGGTCCTCAAACACTCCCGGTTCTGAACGCGGCTTTTGCAGGTATTCGCGAGATCAAGCCTACGCTCTATTTCGGGGAAATGATCGTGTATGCTTTTCGCACCCATATGCTTCTCGCACTCTTATGGTGAAAAAAGTGCGCCTAAAAATTTCAAAATATATCAGTACCGGAAGTGTGCCAGGGCTACCCAATAGATGGCACTACTGAGTTTGTTGCCAAACCAAAAAAGGCGGATATACGCGTATTAAAAAGAAGGGGACCAAGTATGCTTTTCCTGTGGAACGCCAGAAGTTATACGTTTCTGATCCGATGAATTTCGAGATATATTAACAAATTGAAAGCGGCGACTCAAATATGAAATAAGAATGAAGGTAGACATCGAATACCATAGTAATCCAGTTTACTAAGTAGCATGGTAAGGTCGACAAGGTCAAATCGAAAAACGCGTCAGCTACCAGTTTTCTTGCCTCGAAATATGTTATTATATGCGATTTTTTTAACTAACAAAGCTAACTTTGTTAAACAGTGTTTCCTGAAACCAAATTGTGATGATGACAGTAAACCATACTTATTTGTGAAATGTGTAAGACGAGACTGTATATTTCTTTTACTATGCCTTTGGAAAATATAGGGACAGGGAGGACTGAGATTGGTCGATAATTTTAAAATTGTCTTTATTTAATTTCTTATATAAAACGGACACGTTTGCTAGCTGCATAACCCTAGGGAACATACCAGCTGAAAACGATATAAAGAAATGTAGGCATGTACGGTAGAAGTACATCAATAACGTGCTTTACTGGGCGTATTTGGATGTCATAACAGTCGCAACTTAAACCACATTTTAACTCCATCAAAGTAGAAAATACCTCAGCATTTGTAACTGGTTCAAGAAATATAGAAGAACTATTCCTGCTACCTATGTGTTTGCATGGATCGGCGTTACTGATTGTATTAACTAAATTTGCACACTATTCATTGAAGGAGTTGGCTAAAGAGAGTCCACGTAAAATTACACCATCTCTGACGGCTTGAACCGCGATTTAAAATTGAATTTAGTTTTTCACGAGTCAAGTCCGTACGACGATCTCTTGAAACCTTAGAATGATGTTCGGTTTTAACCATCCGTAGCAATTTTGTGAATTGGTTGCGATATGTCATTAAAGAGGGCACTTGATGGGAGTGTCTAGTTTGGACAAATTTCTGGCACATTGCATTGTTTATTTCAATTGTGTGAAGTAAGTTTGGAGTTACATGGTTTTCTAATTTTTTTAGATTTTCTTAACACTTGGCATGAAAAACAACGCTCATAAATGTTCTTGAATGACTTCAAAAAGTGATTGCAAATTTCTTCAACATCCTTTAAACAAAACCAATTGCTCCATTAGGTCTCTTCGACCACTTGTCTAAATGAATTTACCCGCTCGGTGGTTATTTCCTGAAACGAGAACGATGCCTTGTTTCTACTTTGTTTATGAATTTTGGTTTTTAAACGCACGGATATTGGAAGGTGATCCCTTAACTGGTACTTAATCACACCGGCATTTATATTTGCACTATCGGATTTGCTACTTTATAAATCAATAATGTCTCAGAGTTTACAGTAACTCGAGTTGGAATTTGTATTGTATTTAGACACCCATTCGATTGAATATTAATATCCGTCTTCCTCTTCAAAGCTGTGTCTCAACTTATCTATATTAAATTCCACGCCGCAAATACCTGTATAGTCATATTCATTGACAAATCAAAGATACAACCTAAAATATTTTTAAAATAATTTTAACTATTTCAAACTGGTGGCCTATAAGACATACTTATTATTTTATTACCATCACGCACTGTTAATACTTCATAGTCACGCGTAGCATATAAGTAGTTCGTCCACAGTTTACATTTCACTGTATCCTTGACTAGCAAACACACCCCGCCACCCCGGAGAGTGGTATGATTTAGAAAAATAAAAGCAAGCATAACTGGGAAATTTCAGGACATCCATATCACTGCGATACCAGGTTTTTGATAACATTATTATACCGAAGAAAGAAAAAAGAAACCTGATTAAAATAACTTATAAATTTAAGTTAATTTTTATAGCTAATTGTGAATTCACATGAAAACATTTCGTAAAATCATTGCGTTTGGTGACAAGATAGCTTTCAAGGCCAAAGGGAAGCAATAAATCGTAAACAAACATTCAGAAAAAAAAATCAACTAAACTCGCACAAAAAAGGAACGGCCAAAACACTTGAAATTTCTGCAAGTCATCCTCACAAATAACAACGGCTGCCGGGACACCCTGTTTTCGCCTGACAAGAAGTTTTCCGTTTTCGCGCCAGACCAATTGCACATTCATTCATCACCCATAGAAGTGCCTTGTTCTGCTTTGTTAAATTTTCTTGCAGATAAACTTCACTTTTTTTATGTTGGTTCACCCACTTCGATGATGCCTGATACATGCGCTGCAGCATGCAAATAAATAAATAATAATAATTGTAATAAAAATAACAAAGGCAACCAAAGTGATTAAAAGGATGCCAGCAACGAAGAGTCTCCAGCGCAGCAAAGCATCGTGAACTTCCTAAACAGAGTTCAACACGGAACCTAGAAAGCAAACGCGACAGATCGCTCCGGAACCAAAAAGTAGACGTTGAAAAAAGTGTCTTCGAAACTTTATCTTCTACACATGCACGTCCCATGTCACCCCTTTCCGGTTTTGGACCAATTGATCAAGTGACGAACTGTACTATGACGAATTTCCCTGCGAATACATTCTAGGTGTCTTGTGCTGAAGGTAAGTGAGGTGCATACACTTGCGTATATGCAGTTGGAAGCAATGTTCGACCTTGTGTAAGTCCTTTTGCATTCTAGTGACCCAAAAATCCCTCCCCAAGATAGTAAAGGTTCGCACTTGTATTTTGTTCGAGATAACATTAGTACAACACTTCCACGGTGGTTAGAAACAATAGACTGCAGACATACTACCCCACGTACTAACCAACAATGCCCGCTCACGGGTCCACATGGTTATATAAGGGACTGCAAATATTTGCGATGCAAAATTTCGCCACCTCTTTCTTTCAAAACCCTGAGCTTTGACTTCTCAAAATCGCTGAAACGCAAATACATTGAGTGTTGTTTTATAGAACGAATATAAATATGTATGAACCGGGGCACCAAAGTACTACAATTGCATAAAAACTAATTGTAGTTACCATGCCTATGTACAGTGAGCTATAAACAAATATTTTCTATTTGTTCATATGCAGAAAAGTGAGGTCCCGGAATTTGAAAATTTAGAAAGACACATGAGACTCTTAAGCGTCGCAAATGCAACTCGAAGTTCCAAGTGCAACTTGCCCGATTGTGTGTGTCACGTTTTGATTACAGGTTGCAGCGTACTCTGACCCAACGAAATGAATCCTGCACACCTGGGGGCCCCAACGCTCGTGCCTCTTCACAAGCGCTCAAGCAAGCCAGTCATACAGTTCAAAAGTCGTTGCTGGCCCAACGCGGTTCTTAAATTTTCGTTCATAAGTGGCAATCCAAAGAATCCTAGCATCGATTACTATCGATGCATCAAATGCTTTCATCTCAGCAGACACATGGTGACCGTGGAAAAATGCCCAGTATCGCATCTCACGCTTAACAACAGAGTTATGATGTGCGATTCCGATAATCTGATGACTCCGCACAGCTGCAGTCCAGACAAGGATTCCGATGCGACGGCTGCGCTTGCAACGCAATTCATGTACGAAATCTGCATGGATGTACGGAGCAGCCGCAAGAGGCATTCGACGAAGTGGTGACGTCCGTCAGGAAAGATTCCGTGAGTACGGATGTAAAGTTCAGTATTTCATACAATCCAGTATAAACAGCGCATATGGATTCACGTCCAAGAGACGAGCCCTCTCACGCTGTTGCCATCACAGCATACTGAAGGGCAACGCATTGGATGCTATTCTCCCTGAGCTTCGCGTGACCAACGACTCCAAAGAGTTCACGCAACTGCAAATCATGACGAAAGAGAGACAAGCTTCTTCTTTTTTATGCTGAAAAAGACATGGAAGCGCTTCTTATCATCGACTCCGTTCTGGGGGACGGCAATTCTCAATATAAGGCCAGTGAATTTCACAGTGCAGGGCAATTCTACACTCTACATGCCATTGTTAAAGAGGAAGCGCATCCCATCCTTTAGGCTCTGACGCAGTCATGCGACGTTCAGGCCTACGAGGTTGTTTTTGGCACCTTGAATACTTCACTGGAGACCAAGTTCAGAAGAGTCTCAACATCCACCACGTGGTACTTCGATTACGAGTCCGCAGCTATCCAGGCTGTGATGAACCTCTTCAAGACCACCGCCGCACCCCCGAGGGTAAGAACATTTCTGAAGTATTGATTGATGTAAGTCAAGGACTTAGGCGTGGCGTTTTTATTATATGAACGATAAATAAAGCCAAAGGCGGCAGAGTACTATGTCTTCGATTCAGTTACGCTCCTGTTGCAACAAATCGCAGAGAAAAGCTCACCAGAGAGAAGCTCAACAACTTCAGTGTTGGTCGGAGAAAAGCTCACTACTTTTTTGACAGATCCAAAGAAAATATCACCTCGAATTAAATTATTATGTAAAGTGGTCGTTATCATTTAATGGCAGTAGTGCTATCAAGGTTTTAGGCGCCTCTCACGCAGGTGGTACTCCGTGCTGCAAAGTTAGCGCGAATTGATTTCTCGCATAAAAGAAGGGTTTGATCAGCGTCAGACTTTTATCGGAAACGTTTGTGCCCCGAATGAGCAATTTCCACCGCACTACTAGTTTTACTGGAGACCACTAAAATGTAAAGAAAAATGTTAATCGTTTGTGTATGTTGACAGTGTCACACAGTGTGCATACTTCACATCAGATGGCTCTACTGTGAACAAATATATATATATTTTGTTTAATTTTAGATAGATTTTTGAGATTTACATCAGACTAATATCACTGTAGCTAAAAATATTGATTATTTAACACTATATGCATTTTTAAACACGTAAGTTTCTTTGATCATTTCTTCCTATCAGTGAAAACAATGCAGCAAAGGGAATTACTGCAATTTTAACAACTTTTTGTCCACGAAACCCTCGCCATACTCAGAACAAAAACGGCTTAGTACTTTTGTTAGCGAAAATGCTGTATTGACATTTTTTCCGCGATCTGATACTCTTGCAATCGGACATTTCTTTCTCAGTTTTCGTTTCTATCTTTTTTGTTCTGATTTGATTGCAAAACGGTGGGACGTAACTGACGAACGTGGTCGGTGTTAGAAATAAAGCTCAACGCATCGAGTTGCTCCGAAGACCACTTCTTTTAGCTTGTGTTCAGTTCGATATAAATCTTTCTTTTGTGGTAATCCTTAATTTGATTCAAATACAGAACATATGGCCTTATGGAAAGCGTAAAATAATTTAAAAAAAAACAAGAAAGTCAAAATTTGGGATTATTTTTGCTGTCTGATTTAAATGACGATATAAGTCATCTTGAGTTTCCCTCTACGTACCCTGGTTATAGCCCTCGTGCCGCTTTTAGGTAAACCCACCTCGCGTGAGTGTTACCATATTTAATTATGACGAAGCCGGGATAGAGGAAATACGACCTTTTCTTTATTTCCCATTCGAATGAGGTAATTGAAACCACTGCCTATTAATTAAATTTTGAAATGTGGAGATATGGCAATGCGGTGCCGGTATACGACATAAAAGGTCATTTCATAAAGCAATATCCAGAAACTACTCAAGCTGCAGCCCTCTACACCTGGTATAATTCCTCCGTTATTTTTTTATATTAGCGATCTATTGAAATTTATTTTATTTTAATTTCGTCGGGCAGCGCCTGATGTGTTCTTTAGTCATTGCTTATTCTTTATTCGGATATTACACTCCCACCTCCTTCCCCCGTGCCCGGTGGTTACAGTGCTGAAAAACAATCTTAATTTTCATTGCACCAACAACCCCTTATAATGGGTTGTCGGAGCAATTTTCATTGCTCCAACAACCCATTATACTAATGTACTGTTAAAAAAGAATAAAAAAAAAGTTGGCATACATGGTCATCTTGGCGTGGTGCTCTCTAATTTTGAAAGCATGATCGTTCCGTTTAGAAATATAATATGGTTCTTTTAAATAAAGTTCACCGTTAATTCCAGCTTTATTTTAAATATCAAATACAGAAACTTTAAACGCAATTTTTACGGCAGGCTGAGAAATTTTCCCATTTCAGTTCAGTCTTCATTTGAGTACAGCTCTCTCTCCGCCCGAATTATCCCAGAACGAACCTAGCAGCTCTATTTTGTATTAGGATGTTTTTAGATTGAAAAATAAATATATATATATTTCTGCTAGTGAAGTGCAGATATATATTCTGCTAGTGAAGTGCGGAATGACCGCATGCGTATAAGGCATCCCAGCATTCTTCAAATGAGTGAACGTATTGCACTTGAGTGAACGCTCAATTCATAAAATTCGTAGGGAGCTTTTCTCCGCATCGGACAGCTTTCCGGTGAGCTTATCTCCGGTGATCTTTTCTCCGGCGCCCGTTGCAACGGTGACTAGAAATATATAGGCTCCAATTCATGTTTTCGCTCGTTTTATTTCCAGGTACGCGGCTGCGCATTTCACTTTTCGAAAGCCATTACTACCAAGCGCGACGAACTGGGGCTCAGAGCTCTCTGACATGACGACCCTGAAGTGAACAAATGGTTCGTCAGAATTCGTCACCTGCCTTTCGTCCCGGACCACTGCCGCCTGCTGGTTTGAAGTGACCTTCTTGGAGCGAAACCAAACCAACCCCAGCTGAGTGCCGGTCTCCTGAATCAGCTAGTCCGTTACTTCAGGAACTTCTGGTTATCTCGTAGACTCCTCAAAAAGAATCGGTGACAGTTTCAAAATTGGGGTCCAAGTACGACGAACATAGTTGAGGGATGGCACAACGGTCTTCACAGTCGCCTTTCAAGCCGCCATTCCGACCTGACTGAATTCATTGAGTTCCTTCAGGTTTCGCCGTATGCCACACAAATCGAATCCAGGCTCTTCTGGTAGACCCGCTCGCCGTGGCAAGACCAGCGTCAAGCTCCGTCTCGTCAAAAAACGAGAGGCTCCGCGGAGAAATGGACGCGTTTGCCTCACTCACCAGTGGCAATGCTGCCACCTACCAGGACGTCTGCAATTACGTGGACAGAATCGCGAGCATTGATGTGTTCCTAGCGGCGACTTAACAGTTTTTCAGTAGTCGTTTAGTGACGCAGAAAGTGAATATATGTTTTATGTTTTCCGCTGATCACGTTGTCCTCTTTTGAAGACGAGAAGGAAAGTGCCAAAATCGGGAACCTATCACTTCTTGAAGCTCCTCCGTAAGAGTTTCGTCTAAACAGTTGGTCGGGTATGCACCAATTACTCAGTGTTGTTGGCGTTTACATTTTATTCCTGAATCCCAATTATTCCCATAGCCACTTTTGTTTTTGCCACAAAATCTATTAATAAAGCAATAACCTACATAAAACATGTTTCTAAAATTAATATTAAGGTTTTGTGTGCTTGAGGCTCCGAGAAAATCTGCATCTTTTTATGATAATATTTTTAAGCCGTTGTAGAGGATTCGCAAAATTAGCGAAAGTAAAGTAACGAAGGTTTCTTCTTCAGTTAAAGTCACCGAAAGATTAAAAAAGAAAAAAGAAAACACGGAAGGATATATAAAGTCTTTCAGTTCTGCTGAACACGTTGCAACGGTGGTAGACTTTTCAATGACCGGGGCGGTCAGGTTCATTTGAAACCACAACAACGGCAATACTTTACATTAGAGCAATAACACGCCCTCTAACTTTTGGTTCCCAGTCCCCCAAATCGAATCTCTTTTTCCTCCCTGTCGCGTGCCGTTAAAGGTCCTCGCCTCCTCCCCTTTGGGGCGGTTAGTCAATCATACTAAAATCTGTCGGAGTCACGTAGTGTCCACCGTCCAATTGTCGACTGGGTTTCGGCCCCACCCTCATTAGTACGGATTATATTTGTAACGGACACGGGGTGACACCCCCGAAACTTCGGCAGAACAAACGGCCGGAGCCTACTCGGCGCAACGCCAATCTCATTCACGACAACTATGTCACACCTTCGTAGTTTCGCTATACTCCGTTCACTCCTAAGCTGAGACTGCGGTGGAAGCTACGTCCTCGTTAGACCAGTCGTGGGCCTCTCTTTCGCCACGTCATCAGGCTCCCGCCCATAGCCCCGCGCAGAGAGCCGGGTAAGGCGATTGGAGGGAAGCGACTGAGTGGTCCGGCCGGCACGTAGCTCCCAGTGCAGTCTCAGCCGCGGCTCAACAGGGCGCCCAGCCGAGGACCCTCGGCAAAGACACAAAAGTGTTGGGAGAGGAGGAACCGCAGAACAACGACGCCCGAATTCCTCCGGCAACCCCAAAAAGCACACCCCCGCGAGGAAGATATGTCCCCCACGAGAGGCGCGTCAAACACGACACAACAAAAATCGTCAGGCGACACGACTCCGACAAGTCGTTCGGCGCTCCGCTTCCGGCCGTTTTGTTTGTTGTTGTTTTTGCCGGGGGAAAGTTTCCCCCGTCAAATTTCGCCCGTGCCCTTCACGACGGCCTTGATGTGCTCATCACGTGGGTCCGGTGAGCCGCTCACACATTATGTTGGCTGTCGGTCAATCGCTGAAGGCCTCCAGCGTTTCTCAAGCCCCGAAAACGGGAAAGGGGATGACACGAAGGTGTCATCCCCTTTTCCTGCGGGAAGCAAAACGCACGCTTCGACGCAGGAATCTCCCAAATCCACCCGAAGCCGGACATCTTTGGCCTTCCTGCCGAGGCGACGGCGGTGGCGAGGTCAACGAGCCGCGGGAGAAAAGCCGTGGCAGGTGTCGTGTAACGTCAAATCTGACGAGCACCGACGTCAAAAAGAAGTGGAGGAGCCGAGGAGAAAAGTCGTGATGTTTGCTTGCCCACAAAAATCGTCAGGCGACACGGCTCCTGCAAAAATCGTCAAAATTGAAGCGTCCGCTCCCATTTTGACGATTTTTGTAGTGTCCTGTTTAAACAGGCCTTTAAGTCAGCGAAGGCGACACGCATCCCCTCTCCAAAACGAGCAACGGCCAGTGGTTCCTTCAAATAGAATTATCGAGACAATAATAAAAACAGTTAAATCCGAGCACAATTATTATTAGCGGTTAGTCAATTTCGAAATTGTCCCGAACTTAAAGGGGTCCCTGCAATCCTATTTAAGCGTCTACCTTTTCTGCGCTTTCCAAGTCTCTTGGGGTTCGGGAAACCCAGCGGGCACGGAGAGACTAACTAAATATCAGTGCGTCATATTTTAACCGGACGACGCGGAAACCTCCTCCACCGACGGGGGCGACCCGCGGTGCCGAAAGCGCGGGATATGTGACCTCTTTGGTCCTGGGCTTACTACTTGCCAGAGCCGCTAAAAGCTTCTTTTGAGTCGAAATACAAAATATAAGGGGCGCGAAGCGTTTCCAATATTTATCAAAGTAGTTGTTGAAAGTAGGCTCCGAACCCTTTTATTCACAGATCCTTTCGGCTCCGGTTTCAGGGCTGCCATTTGGAGTCAACAAGCTTCCCTTCGACTCGGGCGATGGCGAGTGCAGAATCTTGACCCCAAACGCCACTTTCACTTTCGCTACCTGGATTATCGAACAAGAGATCATATTGGATTCTATCTAGATTTTAGGTTCTTAGACTGGATTTCAGGTTTCCAATAACATTTCCACTCAGATTTCTTGTTCCAGAATCCGAATAGCTAAAACTCATATTGGGTTTTGGGGCAGTTCGGCCGCGTCGAAAGGTCACTCATCAAGTTCGGTTGCGTCTCTAGGCAGGCTCGAGTTTCTCAGTCCGAGGGCTGCTTACGACACCGAGCTCAGGTTCCAAAGAGCGTTCGATCGGGGGATAAACAAAAGGTCGGGGTGTTGTATGTCGCCTCATTTTGCATTCCAAAGTTACGCACGGATTTGGGTAAGAGGAGATCTTTTTTTGTAGTTCTTTTTAAAGATAGGAGCTTTGGCAATCGCGTGTCTTGCAGAGAGGCAGTCGAAGCTACAGATCCATTGCAAAGCAACCGTGCAGCAGCTGTCTTCTTAGAAGTCATGCTCGCGTACATCACACACGGTGCACACTGCAGACATGATGACTAAATTATCGGCGTACACGTCTTAGGCATATTCGAAGTACTTCACATATGCCTTCCGCATGTCTGTAGACTCTTCTTTTGTATGACATATGAATGGCTTAATGGATGCGGGAGAAGCATCCCGGAGGACTAGACACTTCACTCAATGATCCAGACGTAAGGGGTCGTAAGACTGAGCCAATGTTCCGGGGCGCCATCCTTGTAAGGAAAGGTCGCTGGAGGACCCATGTTCATTTTTGTGACGTTCGAGAACATTGCCCGTGCACTGACTGCACTGCCCCGCTATTTCTGGGAGAGAATCTCTGGGCAGAATCACTGCTGCGGTTTTTATGCTGCAAGAAACCATAGTTGTTCATCAATTCCTCGCGTAAGGATAGCAATGATCTGGCTAATTGGGTTAGTTGGCTCATGTTCATCGAGACGATAGCGTGCTGTTTTGTGCTGCGCTGTTCCGTCTTCATTGTCCCCGTTTTCCCGAGACGAATTTTTCTGGAAAGCAATTGTTTTGAACGCGACCCTTTCGGCAGGAAGTTGGAGATACACCTATAGGGGGCTCTCAGTGTATACGACACCGCGATGCTGCACTGTGTTTGCGTGTGTTTTCACCTCTCCCCGGGTACTTTCTGCGCGGCTTTCCTTATTCTCATCCGGCTCCCACTCGCCCAACTACGCAGTTTGCTACAATTAATTCCTTTAGCCAACCAGGAAGTGAAATATGTGTCATGCCCCGAGAGAACTTTTGAGAGTATAAATTTAACTGATAGACAGCACCTAAGAAGTTGCGTCTCGTGGAAATATTTGCTTTTTTATTTATTTATACCTCGCGGCAGTGAGCTGTTGCATAAGGAAGTGAGAATAAAGGAAAACAAGATATATAATACTCAGACAATGTAGAACTTGCAAAAAGAGAGTAATAGTTACGAAAAAAAAAACGCCTTAGTCAATTCTTTAAGAAAGCGATACAGGCAACAGTTCCCTAGAAAATATCGTAAGGGTGCAGGCGAGCTAGTAAATATTAACCATGTTGGATTAACCTGAGACTGGGTAAAGAGGAAACATCAAAACGTAGAAGAGAGAAAAAAGAGACAGGACGACGTCTCAATAAGACGTCGTCCTGTCTATTTTCGGTCTCTTCTACGTTTTGATGTTTTTTCTCTGCCCCAGTCTCAGGTCAATCCAACATGGTTAAGAGTTTCCTGTCACTAGCAGCTCTGGAAGTAAATGAGGTGCAAAATGTGTTTAAGCGAGACACCGACTTTGTTTCGATGTTCAAGGCGTGCTGAAACACGTGATGCCGGTATCATTAGCCTTGCTTTAAGCTAAGCAATAAAACAATACATTTTACTAAAAAAAAACGCCAAGAATAATGAAATTGTGCGTACGTTTATACAGCCGGAAGTTTAGACAGCCTCAATGTGAGTCTAGTGTTTCAGCTGTAGATAAGAAATTTAACCAGTGCAGTATAACCGCTAGACTGGGGCCTTTAACGAGCATTATGTAGTAGTGATACATGACCGCTCGCCGGTGCTTCATGCTGCTGTGCTTTAGCCCACAAGGCCCCCAATCCCCCCCCCAAAAAAACACGAGAGAGTCAATGTGCGAGACTTGGAAGCAGTTAACTATTTTTCATCCATTGTCCATGCTTTGATTCCTTGTGCATGCATGGTATAACCGCACTTGCCGTGCGGTTATACATGCATTGTCAAAAACACGCGCATCTGTTCTGATTTGTTTCGAGCGACTGAAGTGAAAATGAATCAGAGGTGGCGCCATAGTCCCAAACAATGTTGGGGCAATTAGAACCGCCCATCAGAAGCACGGTGTACTTTGAAAACGCGTAGCAACTGCATTGAGTTAGTCGTGTAATATCTATGCGAAGTCGGCACCAAAATTGCTTGCCGAAGCCATGGGGCAACGAAAAGCTACGTAGCTTGCACGATGACGGGGATGGCAGCGGCAACCATTGCATGCACCGCTGTACACTCGGCTAGCAAAACTCAGCCGGCAAGGAAACTCTGATGGCTTACAGCTCCTTTGGCAGCAGCCAGAGAGAGAGAGAGAGAGAGAGAGAGATTTTTATAAGTAACTTTCTAGACTGGAAATGAGGCAAACGAATAATTGTTATG
Source organism: Ixodes ricinus (assembly GCA_037355805.1). Classification (NCBI taxonomy): domain Eukaryota; kingdom Metazoa; phylum Arthropoda; class Arachnida; order Ixodida; family Ixodidae; genus Ixodes; species Ixodes ricinus. Next base: position 15,265 of record JAZHYW010052019.1, read on the forward strand.
TGGACACACATAACTAAATAAAAAGTGTATAGCAAGCCCCTCGCACCGATGGATCGAATTGGCAATGATTTTTGCCAAAATAGCTAAAAATCATGGTCTTTCTTCTTTTTTTATTCGAGTCACGAATAATTAATTTTACCGCTCGCTTTAGAGCTTGGGGATTTTGTTAGTTTTGTTTCGACTTTGCTTCCTTCAAGAATCCTTAAAGAACAAATAGTAATACGTAACTGAACGGCT
>JAZHYW010052022.1:0-13984 GCA_037355805.1 Ixodes ricinus
CGCGTCCCGGTCGTCGCTTTCTGTTTGCGCTCGGAGGTTGCGCCGACGAACTGCCCCGGAAAGGTCGGTATCTGGTGCCCCGGAGCGTTCGGCGATTCATGGGACCTTGTACGCTCGAACTGCACCTTAGGTTTGAGACTGAAGTCAAAGATATACTTCGTTCGAGTCTTACGTGCGAGCGAAGGCAGTGCTAGGCGTGCGAGCCGAGCGCGCATACGTTCGCTGCTTTGCAAGCGCGCTCCATCCAGTTAATGCTTTTCCTCGGGCTATCCTCTCATGCTTATAGCTTCGCCTTCAGCTCCTACATAGGACTAAACAAGTAACAGGAAAGCGCGGGATCGACGATTTGCGCATTGCTGCTTTAACTGCTCGAGCGTGTGTGCGACGCAGTAAACGCGTAGCCGCCGGGCTCGCGCTTCTGGCTTTGGTTTGGCTCGCACATAAGGTGAAACCAAGTGATGTCATACGCAACCTTGGCCTTCCGTAAGAAACGACCTGCAACTCGCGTTTTAGTGCTAAGGACCGGCAAATAAAACGTGGACACGGACAGACATGCACACAGACGCAGATGGCTGCGCTCGTCATTTGCGTAGCACACCTGTATCATTCTTCGTCGCTTACTCATCGGAGGCTCGAGCGGTGGCAGCGTCCACTGTCGCCCATTTTCACTACTACTTTATTTGCACGAACTGTTTACATTGTTGCGCCTGTAGTCCAGTTGAGAGCTCATACACATGACGTTCAAAATGCGGCTAATCGGAGACTCCCACCGGCAACGACGGTCCTCGGCACCTGGGCGTCTGAAACTGCGCGGTCAGAACTGTATCGAGTTCTTCCGCGGCACGACACGATGGTCCGACGACGGCGCACTCCGCTGGCAGCACCGACAACTCTGCCGACGCCGCCACGGCATCGTGCATTGTTGCCAGCGCCACTTCGAGTCGCCGCCGTCGCCGCAGCCGTTTCTCCCGGAGTACGAAAACGGCGGTGACGAAAGCACAAAAACAAATCGTGGTTCGGGGATCGGGCCGCCTCATTACCCAGCGCTCGCGGACTATCTCGCCCTTTCTGCTCTGCGCTACCATGTTGTAACACCGCTTCGCACGGTCCTCCTCTCGCTTTTTCAGCGGCCGCGCAGCCGTATGGCTCCGCCGTCGATGTGCCCAGGCTTTCTCCGTATAGAGGAGGCTATGGCAGAGCAGACGCGACTGCCGATCGTCATGATTCAAAAGTGCGACTTCCTCAGCTTTAGATTCGGCATGTTAGGAAGGTCACGAAATATTGATTTGCTATGTCACGAACTGTTTAAACATCTGTGGAGTGGCGGAAAGGCGTTTCCTGCGATTTCAGATAAAGCTTCAGATAACTCGCAACTATGATTTTAAGACACAATATGGCCAAGTGTCGTTACTTTTAGTGTGGGCGGGACGACTCTGCCCAAACTTTTTGTTTGGGCAGGTCGTCCAGGATAGAGCCATGCGTGCGTCCAATGGACCATCTTTTTGGGTACCGATTAAAAAACCGATTAACCGCTTAAAAAATTGATCGCGATTAAAGCCTTAATCGATTAATCGGAAGGTTAATCGATCAATCGCCCAGCCCTACTTTTTTTCCCTAAATTTACGGGAAGCATTATTGCGAAGATATTTAAAAAAATGTGGAAATAGCAAGAAGCGTACCTTCTTGCTTAGTAGAGAAATGGCGGACAGGACTCGGTGGCTCACGTCAGGCTCGTGCATCGCTTTGCTCTCCCGAGATTGAGGTTCAGTTTCGTTCGTGGCCCTTTTCTAGTTGCGAAAAGAAACTCACGCTGAATACAGCTGGCTGCCGGGTCGACTTCCGTTGTTCTGCACAACCTTGCGGTACACGGACCGGTATACTTCCAGGGAGGCTGTCTGCGTCAAACACATTCAGACCAAAAAACGTCATGCCGGAAAGCTACTTAAAAATGTGTTTTCAACGTTAGGCGTATCTGAAATTTTATTTAGAGCGTGACCACTTTGTTTTTACAATATTTTTGAACAATTTGACTGAGGGCAGTGGCACGGTTGCTGAGGGCAGTGGCACGGTAATTGGTGCTCCAAAAGAAAACTTGAGGTTTCCAAGCACCAAGGAGCTTCCTGGGTATGCTATTACACGTGCTGCACCTTCCGGCCTTTGCGGGCAGTAATTTTGATATGTACACGCTAAGACATTTTAGACCCTAAAAGGGATGCTGAAGTGAAATTCTGATTTCACAAAACATCGCAGAAGCGCAAGGCGGGACGCTACAAACCCGAAAGCATCACCCATAAAGCGACATCTCCAACGGATGGTCGTATATTTGTGAAAGAAGAGCGCGCTTGAACAATGGCCAAAAAGGCCCGTGACGTCGCGATTCTCGTTTCCTCCTCTCTCGCTCCATGAGGACGCGATGAGGGAAGGAAGCAAGGCCACCTCCTCCTCAACTATTCTGCAGGAAACGCGACGTCGCGATTCTCACTCAATGGCATCCTTAATTTACAAAAATACGGCCATCCGTGTGCGACATAGCTTCATGAATGGTGTTCTGGGCTTTGCGGCGCCCCGTTGAACACTCCTGCCACCTTATTTTGTGAAATCCAAATTTTTAGTTCAGCATCCCTTTAAGAATGTAAAACCGCTATTCCAGAGACTTACACCCAGGATTACACACTTTCAGCACGCTTATTACGACATAATACAACTTTTTTATGATACAATAGGGCGCTGTTGCATTGAACACTCTTCGTGTTTGAGGGCTGTAAAAAGGTTGTGTGAACCGCCGAGTGAGTCTAGCACTTTTTAGGGGCGAAGCTCCTTAGGGCCTTGTCTGTCCGTCCGTCCGTCCGGCGTCCGTGCTCACATCGATTGCCATCCCATCTGTCTTCTTAAAAAAAGAAAAAATGTTTGCGCAGTCGACAGGATTCGAACCTGCGCCGGGAGACCCCAATGGATTTCTAGTCCATCGCCTTAACCACTCGGCCACGACTGCGGGACGAGTAGGGGGCTCTGAGATGCGGTAGTAACTCAAGAGCTGGGGATGTCATGGATGAAACGTTGCACGTAGCCGCTCAACGTCTATACAGGAGAGGGCGCTGCGGTCAAATGCGTATATAATCGCGTTAAACTTTGCATGCATTGGCTCAACGTTTATAGACGAGAGGGCGCTGCGGTCAAATGCTCAAATGCGTGTATAACCACGTTCCATACCACATATTCTCTTTCTGACATGGATGAAACCGAACGAAAAGCTCGACATGCTGCGGCTCAGCGTCTACCGCAGACAAGCACCACCAGAGCTTCGCCCTAATCAACATGCATTCACCACGTGGAGATGCGGTAATTTTTTAAGGGTGTTTGTCACACTGACACCCGCATTCGCGAAGTTATTTTAGCGACAATAATCCTTGCCTCTAGCAGTGCTTTTTACTTTCGCGTACATTACGCGAAATATTGAAGAGAACAAAGCAACAATCTTCGTAATTGCGAGGCCTGAATTGTCGAGGGTATAAGGAGGTGGACCGGGGTCATGATTCCTCTCTCGTGCCTGATCTGGCTGTGTTTGCTGTTTCTGTGTATGTGAGCAGTGTATGCGGTGCATGTTGTTTGGAAACTCGGTGCTCGTCAAAGACTAGTCCCTAGAATGCTACCTAGAGATCAGCCAGGCATCCTCACTTTTTCGAGCGGTTGCACCAGCATCCCAAGGGTGTTTGTTATCCCTGGGACAATCTGATTTAAGGGTGTAAAACCTTTTACTGCGTAGGGTGTCTGAAGCGGACCTTCCGGTGTAAAACGAGCCGGAAAATTTACACCTGCACATAGGAAGCTCGGACTTTCACCGAATATTCACTGAGCAGGTCAGTTTTACAGTGTGAAACGGCAAGGTAGTCCTCTTTTTTGAGCTGCTCGCTGCGCCTATGGGCAGATGGCGCCACGAATAATAGCGTCGGTAACTCGGCCGTCTGCGAACGCGCCCAACCTTCAATTTTGGAAATTTTCTGCTCTCATATTTTACAGAAAGAGAACTGTCCCTTGAAAGTTCACATGGCAGTACTAACCTGCTCAGTGCCCATTCGGTAAAAGTTTGAGCTTTCTTTGTGCAGGCGCCAATTTTTCCGGCTCGCTTTACAGCGGAAGGTCCGCTTGGGTGTTTCCGGAAACACCGGCAAGATCGCACCCGCGAAAACTACGTATCGCACGGAAGAAAGGTGACGTGCTCTGAAGGAAGAAATTCTCACTGGCCCGCTGTACGAGACAGGGCTTTGCGGCAGCAGGTGCTCGGGCTTATCTTCGGGGACTACCCCAACATGAAGCCCTGTCTCGTACAGCGCGCCCGTGACAAGGTGGACTTGATTCCTTCAGAGCACGTCTGAGAGCGCTCCAAGCGCGACGCGCAGGCGCCTTGTCACCTGGTCTTTCTTGTTGTATTTCGCGTGCTCTCTTGTTAGTCTAATAGAAGGAAGCGCGCAAACTGTGTCATGCAGGAAACACCTTAATTGGGTGTTTATCAGTGCGCTCCACGACATTCCAATTCACACTGTTTGGTGGGAACAGCGCAAAAAAGACGTAGGACGAGGTCGAAGAAACACACAGACAGGGCGCTTTTTTGCGCTGTTCCCACCAAACAGTATGTACCACCAACTAGCCCAACTACATGCCTTGCTCCAATTCACACCTCGGCTTTAAACGAATAATCAAAAAGTCAGCTATTTGGTCTTATTTAACTAAATAACTAGGCACACTAAAAACAAATTTCTGCACCCTCCAAAAACGCTTTTCTAACAGCCCCCAGTTGGTTTCACTCTCACAAAGCCCTCCGTTTTTGTTTTTTTTTTGTAAAGTTTTGTTCAAGTTATCTGGAACTTTACAAACAAAACAAACAACGGAGGGCTCTGCGAGAGTGAAAACAACTGTGGGCTGTTAGGAAGCGTTTTGAGAAAAAGTGCAAATATATATATATAATCGTATTAGAGAAAGTGCATATATATATATATATATATACTGTATATATATATATATATACATATTATACGCTGTAATATATAGATATCACGCAGATACCAGATACTATATATGTCTCGGCTACTGTTCGTCAAAACGCTTCTGACATGCTCGACGAGTAGTTTATCAGCTACATCGCAGAGCCCACCGTTGCTGTATTGCTCGTAAAGCTTCACAGATAACTGTATACAACAGTCTATTACGACGTAAATTCGAAAGAAAAAATTCGTGAATATATATTTTTCTTTGTAAATTTGTGCTTCAGCGATCTGGAACTTTCGAGCAGAGCAATGTAGCGTTATCTATATGAAATATCCACATATATTATACAGTATATATATAGTGAACAATGTCAATTGTCGAACTTTACATAACATTTCCTAAATAGGACCACTTGCCAGGATCACAACGACACAAGCCTTTTTCGTTGCGATGACTAGTTTCGCAGAGCGACTTGGCCTAGTATCTCTAAACACATCTGTATATATATATATATATATATATATATATATATATATAGGTCAAAGTTGCGTACTGTCGGAGTTACTAACTAATACGAAGTTTATTACGACGTTTCGAGCGGGGACCGCTCGAAACACAGCTAGGGGCTTGGTGCAGGACTGAAATAATCCGCCTGGTCCTGGCCAGTGGCGCAGCAGTCCCCTAACTGCGTTTGGAGATTTGGCGTGTGGAAGGGTTGTTGGGCGTACCCTGAAGAGGCTCTCGTAGGCGGTCCCTTTCCAGAGGACCGGCGTGAGGTGGGGCTTGGCGGCCACGTCTGCGATGCTGTCCACCCTGTCGCCCTCCGTGCGGACCATGAGGTTGGCCTTCATGTTGCCCGTCAGGGCCGTGAGCAGGATCACGTTGGCCATCCACCAGAAGGCGATCACGATGCGGGCAGAGCTGTGCCGGGCGTCCTCGAGTCGGGTGGACGCTGGGGAAGGGACGCCCTTTAACCGCACGCTATCAGGCAGGCTCCAGACACGATCCTACGCTACGAATATGTCCGCAGGCAGTTTTGCATGACCAACGCGACAATGAAGGCCTCAGACAGTGAGTGCAGCGTGTCGGTTGTACGTTGTATTTCTAGTGGCCAACAAGACTCGTTGTTGGGTGGCAGAAACGTGTCAGCGCCAACAGAAACACGAAAGGGTCGCACGCCTGTCCGTGTCCCCGTCTCGTGCTTACAGATCTTCCGAGTCGCGGAACTCGAGTCGTGACGGTTGCGTTTCGCCAGCGGTACGCCACAATCCCCGTAGGAGTTTCCGCGAATATGTTCCACTATGGATATACGTACCGTTTTGCAATATTTCTAATATTATCGGAAGAGCGTCGGCCGGCGGGCCCGTCATCGCCCAGCCACGGACCTTTGCGGCGATATCAGCGAGAGAAGGCTGCGTTCACACTGGCCGTCGAATCACAACCGCGAAGCGAATCCGCTCTGTTTCACCGTCAAATGCGCTTAAATTTGTACTGCATCTTTAAGCAACCGCGTTGGCAACCACTTTGCGGATGCCGTTGAACCGCCAATGGGGAAGCATCCGCGACTTTGTGCGCGCGTGCTCACTCGCTGATATTGCCGCAGCGTTCCGTGATACGGCGCTGATCGACCCGCCGGTTGACGCTCCCGCGATATTATTAGAAAATTGTGAACCCATACCTTTACATCTGAAACACCCGAGGCATAAAATGTGGACGGCACATCTTTTTTGGCCGCCTTTTGTTCCTCGGGTATTAAAGATGTTGAAAGTTCCCCAGCTCGCCTCATACCTTCTCTGCTATTTGTACCTCTTGTTACACGAAGACGAAGCCTTTAAAAAAAGTGCGTAATCGAAAGCGTAGTTTTCTTTACGTTTAATTTGTAGTTAGTCGAGGAGAGGACGAGAGGCAGCTCTTTTGGATGCCCGGCCGCTGCCTTCCGCGGTGCTTTGACTGCGCGTGCCCAATCGAAACCATGCCGTAGCGTTATCGAGGCTAGGAAGCGTTCAAAGAGGTCCCTACAGTTCTCGTTCTCTTAGTGAGTGAGTGTATTCTTGCCGCTACCAATTGGTTCACTCCTCTTTGGACGACTGCATTCATCTGATGAACTCGCCGCGAAACCAGATTTGGAATAGCGGAGTTCCTCGTAAAAGATCTCTTTTTTGTGTGTGTTTTTTTTCGTCTTTTTTTCTTGTACCTGCAGCTCTTGCTCGTCTTATTCGTCACGTTCACGTTGTCAGGATAGAAGCGTAACAGGTTACAGACTTACGGAGAAGAGAGTAGCGTTACCTTCCCAAAAGACGATTTTGACAAGACGATACCAGTGTTGCCAGTAGGACTGTTTCTTCGAGGCGTCTGACAGGAAGTGATCGACGATCCAGAGGAACCACGGCAGGGTTTGGAGAACCAAGAGCAGTACGACCCAGACCTGCGCGCGTACATTAAAACAGGAACAGGAAACGCTGTGTGCAAGTATCTTGGGTCGGTCAGCAGGTTAAGACGTCAGCAGGTGCTTCGTGTCCACCACGCGCTCTGCCTGCACATGGGACCGAGTGTTCGCAAAGGCAGAATGCTCGCACTCGAGGCACACCGTCTACTGGAACCTGTCACCGAATATACAGATCTTCAACCAGATGCAAAGTGAAATAGTTTTTTTTTTTTTTTTACAAATTTTAATTATCGACTTTAAATCCAGTTGACTTTTGGTCGCTTTTCTGTTCCCAGATAGGTCATGTTCCCCTTACAAAAAAACAACAACCATAGACTTTGATTTTTTTTTTTACAACGTCTACGTTTGAGAAGTAGGAGAACACGCTAATGATGGTTCTGATAAGAAACGAAAGGGCGCGGTAAAAGTTACCAATAAACGTAAACGATATTCCAAAAGCTCTTCTTTCACTACTGACTGGCATCTTGTAATGAAGCCTCAAAAACGGCGCTCGGAAATTCAATATGAAAATCCAATATGAATCCTGGGAGAGTGGCAACTTTCCTGCCAGTCGAAGGCGACGATGAGTCCGAAGAGGTTGTCGTCTTGGTTCCAGGGGCTGCCGGCCAGGATGGCCAGGTCGGTGCAGCCCATCTCGGCCGTGAAGCTGGTGGCCATGAAGCGGTCGTAGGTCTGGGCGAACGGGTTCACCGCCCAGTCCGCCTCCTGCGCCACGCACCGGACATGGCCAGATCAGCGGGACAACACACTCTTTCTGCGCGGAGCAAGTGCTCGACAAGAGGGCGTGGCGAGCAGAGAGCTTTGGGGGGCTTGCCCTGCTCTTGCTCCCCTCGTGCAAGCGGATTTAGTCGCACGCTGATTGCGATATCTTCGTTTTGTTTTTAGAAGCTTCCGTGTTGTCCGGGTGCCAACATAAGAAAGTGCAAGCATATATTTTATATATGTATAGCCTGGGTAGACCAATGCTTAATGAGAAATAACGTTGCGGATCGACTAGTGCATTCAAGCCCATAAAGCTGCTTGGCCCATGGACATTCTGGCAACAACAACTTGAAAAAACGCTTAAAGTGCAGGCGAGCTGGTGTAAGTTATACATAATGATTGAAAACCTGAGACTGTGGTTTGAAAAACGGAAACTCGTGAAGTAGGAGAAAGGGAACAGACAACGTCTCAAAAAATTAAGACGTTGTCTGTCCCTTTTTTCTTCCTACTTCACGAGTTTCCGATTTTCAAACCACAGTCTCAGGTTTTTAATCATTATGAACAACAACTTGTAGTCTTGGCAGTTTCTCAAAGATACAGAGCTTCGTGAACAGCTACGATAACGCGCGTGTGTATGTGTTGATTGGATTCGTGAGCATGGACACTTGTTGACAAGGTCTTTCGTGCTTGATACTTCTTTGTTTTACCTTCGCTTAAATTCGCGTCCTTTCTCTTCTCAAAGGTTGTGGGCAACCTGGGGATCCAAAGCGTTGGACCATGTGGCCCGCATGCCAAATCGTTCCTAGTCATCTCCACCGCGAGGGGGCCAAGTGCAATTGGCCAGGCGAGCGACGCTCCGCCGCTGATAAAATGCCGCTGCAGCGTATGCGCGGGGGCTCTCGGGATCGCGGCGCGGTCCTTAACGGGGATTACGTGTGGTTGCACCAGTGCGTTGTTTCACTCCGAGGCGGGTAGAAGCAAGAAAATTCTTACGCTGGCGCCCAACCGTGCTGCTCGTCTGGGGGAAGGGCCGCGAACTGGGTTCGTTTTTGCTTTTTATATAGTCACGTTTTCTTGTCTAATGGTACGTTTACATCTGAGAAGAAATCCGCTGCCGCGAGAGCGGATCCGCTCCCGGCGGCGGTGGCGACGAGCGGGTTGCGTTTACATCTATTTCCCTCGAGCGGCGGCGGCGGCGCCGGCTGCGGCAGCTATTCTCGTAACATCCCGTCAAATATGACGAGAAGGCGCGAGAGTTCCCACCTCGGCCGTCTCTCCCGGGTAGGGGTGTCGCGAACCGGCCGAGGTTCGAGTTCGACCAGGTTCGACTTTTTCGAACTTTTAGTGGAAAATTCGACGAACCTTGTATTGAGGTTCGACTCGTGTGCGCATGCGCGACAGGCTGGCCAGTTGGCTTCGGATTGGATGGTGATGGCTAAGGGATGAATTAAGGGCAGCGCTGATTGGTTATTTCAGTTAATACAGTACAAAAAAATTAAGTTATTAACTTCTTCAGTGATTAGAATTGGTTTCTTTTAATTGCAACTGTTTATAAAATAAAATAACCCTTTGCATAAAAAAAAATTCTCCAAACCTAGACATGCTTGTATCAAGGTCTGGCCACACTGTCCACAAAGTCGAACCGGTCGAATCTGGTGAAAAGTTCGAAGGTTCGTCGAACCGGTTCGACCCAGTCGAACCCCGAAAGTTCGACCTAAAAATCTGGTTCGACAAAAGTTCGCGACACCCCTACTCCCGGGCGCTGCTGCTCCCGGAAGTCGTGATGTAGGCAGCGACGTGCTGCGCAAGAATGTCACTTCCGGTCAGCGAAACGCCTCATTCGGCGTCAGAAATATGTCCCGGACCTATATGGTACGTTTACACTTGCGGATCCGCTAGCGAATCCGCCCAGCTTTTGCCGCTGGGGCGAAACGCTGGGCGGAAAACGCGGCGGCGAGCCGTTTAGGTCCGGGACCTATTTCTGCCGCCGAACGAGGCGTTTCGCTGACCGGAAGTGACATTTTTGCGCAGCGCGACGCTGCCTACGTCACAAATACGCGTTCTTCCGGGAGCAGCAACGCCCGGGAGAGACAGCCGAGGTGGGAACTCTCGCGCCTTCTCGTCATATTTGACGGGATGTTACGAGAACAGCTGCCGCAGCCGGCGCCGCCGCCGCCGCTCGAAGGAAATAGATGTAAACACAACCCGCTCGTCGCCGCCGCCGCCGGGAGCGGATCCGCTCCCGCGGCAGCGGATTTCTTCTCAGGTGCCGTCCATACGGCTCCGCCGCGTTTTCCGCCCAGCGTTTCGCCCCAGCGGCAAAAGCTGGGCGGATTCGCTGGCGGATCCGCAAGTGTAAACGTACCATAAGTTGGACCGCGTTTGAGGGTTGTTTTCTCTTTTTTATTAACCCGGGTGAAATGAACTGCCTTTGTTTCCGCACATCCCCTCGACCTTCATTTTGTTGGGTTTGTTTCTCGTCATTGCTATCGAAAGAGAGGCAGCGGTGACAAGTTTGGCGGCCCCTCATGGACAACTGGCGCGTCTCAGAGCGACGAGGTATAGAGGCGAGGCTTCATCACCCGAAGCCCTACTTAAGCTTCTTGGTTTACATTCGGAGAATGTCCCGATATCCACCTCCGCTTACTACAGGTTGTTGTCTACGGAGGGCGCCGTCAGAAACTGCCAGCGTTGATGACCAACGCCGACCGCCACTCGGCGCGCTCGCGAGGAACGACGCACAGTGACCAGAAACCAGACAGCTAGGCCTGCAGCCTCCAGTCCCCGGCTTTGACATGCCCAAACTCTCAGGCACCAGGATCGGGTTATTCTCTTATTCGGGCACAATAAGATGGCAGAGTCTTACACGCACAGCGAGGGAAACAGAAGGCAGTGGTTTGTGTATCTGCCGCTTTGATTACCAGTACCCATTATTCCCGGTTGAGATTTCGTCGCGCGGAGGGCGTTACGACTAACGCGTTCACACTTCCGACAAGCCACCGCTGAGCATTCACACTGCGGGCGATCGGCGAGTCGCTATCGAGTCGCTTCCGAGATTTCGGGATCCGCTGGTGATTCCGTGCGGTTCGCGTTTGGCTGCTTTACCATGTTTCGTCGTCTCGCAGCTTCACACGTCGTTGTTGCTGTATGACAGACTCGTTATGTTGGCCAGGGTATTTCGGAACCGTTACAAAGAAGCGCAGTCGCTTCACATCGGCATGGGACTCGCTCGAACTACTCGTCGCAGCTTACCCGTCAAGTGGGGCTGGTTGCTGTCGGCCCGAGTTCTTTTTCGGCCCGCATCGTTCAAGTCCGGGAAGCTTCCACTTATAAAGCGATAGGCCTTCTTTAATGGCGCTGACCATGGAGATACGCCGCAGAGACCTCTGTGGCTCTAGCCACAGCCGCTACCGCGAACCGAAGGGGCGTTGAACGGACATGGTGGTTGCTGCTTCTTCCACAGAAGTTCGGCGTGCCGGATGAAAACAAACCGATCAATGGGGCCTCCCGTCGCTTCCGGCCCCAGGCGATCGGTTCAACCCTTGAGCGACTCGGCGTCGCGTCGCAAAGTCCGTTCTGGAAGCGACTGCTCCCGACCTGTCGCCTTCGTGACTTTGCGACTGTCGCTTTTACGACAAAAGTTGTCGCTCGGCAGCTGCGACTTGCTGGTGTAAAAACCGCCTTTAGACTTTCTTCGAAAGGCCTATCGGTTTAGGAGAAGCGAGACTGCGCTAACGCCGACTTACCAGACTTGGGGACTCAATTCCTGGGGATGGGATTTCGGTGGTACTTCGATGGACATGGTTGACACCTCGCGGACGGTGTCAACAAGGCCAGTGTAAAAGTGTCCGCGGTTCCAGCTTATAGAAACAGCTACTCCATCCACTGCTGGAGCCCTTCTACTGCGGCACCGAATCGGAAAGCCAGGACGCCCCCCCCTCCCCCGAAGCTGCAATGCAGGAAGGCCCATCAGTGCTCACTGAGGGAACTTGTTGATGCGACGCTGACAGAAAGGATCGACAAAGGCACGGGTACATCAGTCAAAAAAGCCCGTGGGCTACGCCGGTGGTCTTTGCTCCAAGAAGGACGGCACAGACAGGTTTGCGTTGATCACAGGCGCCTAAACCGGAGATGTCGATAGAGACAGACCCGTTGCCCGGTATTTCCGCATAATAATGTACTCCCTTGGAAACGCGGTTGTTTTCACTGACCCTCGGCTGCGGCCACGGATGTTTTTCCGTGATGTACGTTCCGGCTGATGTACGAGACAACTACATTCATTTGCCACGGGTGGCTGGTTGACAATCCACTCGCCTTCCTTATGTTTTGTCCCAACTCTCCTGCCAACGTTCACCGCCAAATGGACGTTGTCCTCGGTGACGCCAAGTTACGGGCTTGCGATGGCGTACCCTTCGATGACGTGGTGGAGTTTTCACGAACAATGGAGGAACATCTCGGGCACCTTCACATCAGCCACTCGAACGAGATGCGTGAGGCCGGTGTGCACGATTCATCCCGATCAAGTTTGGATTGTGCACTCGCCTGCAATCAACGTTCTTGGTTTTGTTGTGGCGATAGCGGCACGCTGCGCCCGAATGGGGATGAGAGACCTACCCCCTCGCGGCGTCAAAAGCTTACAGGGGTATCTGGGGTTGGGTTGCGTTTTGGCCAAGAGATTTCATTCCACTGTGTGCCGTGAAAACTGGAACCCTCTGAACCAATTACTTACGCAAAAGAACCAAGTGGTGTTGGGTGCGACGGCAACAAACGGCATTCGCTTGTCTTTCAAAAGCGGTGACCGAAAACGCCGTGTCTGAATCTGCCCGACTTGACGTCCGTTCATCTTGCAGACCGACGCAAGCGATTACGAGACTGGGAGCAGTTCTTTTGCAGGAAAAATGAAAGCTAGATGGATGGATAGATGCCTAACCGCTGTACCCTTTTATATCGGGTGGTAGCTTGCACCACCTAGCACAGAAACTAAAAACCAAAAGTGTGTCTCCTTCCTTCGCCCTTCTAAACCAATTTGCCCCCTCTGCAATTTTGTAACTACAACCAGGCTTCGTCGAATATCGCACTGGGATGACACCGCGAGAGGATCGGTCAAAAAAACCGAAAACATCACCCCCCCTCCCCCCCCTTCCCCTTTCTCTCGCCGATGGAGTCGTTAATTTTAATGCGAATATTAATGCGAATAGCATCCTTTGGATACTTCACGCACTTTTCGTCCATGTATCTATCTATCTATCTATCTATCTATTATCTATCTGGCTATCTAACCTCTTACGCCGCGGGTCGATAAATAAATAAAAAAGACCGGCGCCGGCTGGGATTCGAACCGTTGACCCTTTGATCAGCAGGCAGACGCGCTAACCACAGAGCTATGAAGGCAGTCATTCAAGACACTCTAAACACCTGTTTATATCTTTACCATCGCGCGCGTTCCATGCACGAGGGCTCATTCCGCTCTCGTGAGGCTTAGCACTGCCCCTAGCTCACCCTCTCCCGCGCTCGGGAGAGGGTGATGTTAGCGGCCGTGCTCACCCTCACGAGAGGCGGAATGAGCCCTCGTGCATGGAACGCGCGCTTCAGCAGCTAGTGACAGCGCTGTAAGGCGCGTCCTATGGTAAAGATATAAACAACCGTTTAGAAGTACCGTTGGTTGAGACAAGCTGAGACGCCAGAAAGTCTGGTCGGTACCATTTTGAGTGTTTGTGCGTATGGCGCGTGCATTTGCTCGCCTTCCTAAGTGACACAAACGCACGTGCTGGGCTGCGGAGATCGTGCGCAGGGCTGTGAAAGTGTCAACAAATTTAGAATCGCCTTGAGGCCACGGTCCCACTGAATGTGGCA
>JAZHYW010052023.1:0-158144 GCA_037355805.1 Ixodes ricinus
CAGGGGTGTGACATCTGCGCCAATTGCGCCATTTTGATACAAACCCAATTTTCTGCGCCTAGTTGCGCCAAAAACGCGAAATCGGTCGAAATTGCGCCACACTGCGCCAAAAGTAACTCAAAAACTAAAAAAAAAAGTTTGCGGCGACGCTAGATTTAGCGGGAAACGAGAGCTTGGTTGGCAACATTCAATCTCGTCGTAGTAAAGTACACGGCACGGGTACAGGGTGGCGCAAGCAACCGCCGGATTCGAAGATTTCAGCTGTAGTACCCTTCTATACCTATGATACGTGGTCTTTTCCCGATTTTCCTACTACTTTACGCTGTCATTTGTGACTGCATGCTACCGGTGCGCTGTCACGCGGTCTCGCTGTCTGGCCGCGGGAGGTACGACGCACAGGCTATCAAGATGAGCAAACCTAAGTATTTCTTTCGTTTTGAGAGTAAACCTTTTCTTAAAAGTGCCATTGAGCGCCTCCATTGTGTAATTGTTCATTCGTGTCCGTAATCTTCTCGTCAAAATGGACGGCGCCGTCGCCGTGAGTACTTTCGGTTATCACACACGTGCTTCCAGTGCGTGAACAATCGAATGAATCGGTCACACACCCGTATTTAGCGTGCATGTGCTGCTCATAGTTTTTCTACCAATTCACTATTTACCTTGTGACTCACTTTTGTGTGGAGTTTTTTCTATCTGCACGTGCTTTCTACGAGCGTCCGATCGATGTCTGGTTGTAGTAAACCGTGCTTCCCTGTTCATGCTCTCGAATCACCGCTTTAAAAAGTTTTGCACTACAATTGCGCTTTGGCACCAGTTCGTATAAGCTTGAGGTACCTGGTGCCCACCTAACTTTGCAGCAAGCCTGTGTTTCTTGTCCTCATCTATGCGCATTGAACTCGCGTGTTGCCTTTTCCGTTTTTTTTTTATATATATTTTATCTCGGTGCGTATCGGCGCTGATGACTTATTGGAACCAGGGTGGACAAAAATAACGATTAAAAAGAAAAATCAGATTCATGTGATTGAAATCAGATTTTTTATGATTTAAATTGCTGATAAGCTGCTCTAACATTTTCTGCTCCTAATCTGCTCCAAACTGTAGACTTTTCTGCTTCGAAGTTGCTCCAAAATGCATAAACTGCTGCTCCAAAACGAGAATTTTGTGCTCCTAAGCTGCTCCAAAATCCAGATTTTTCTGCTCCAAAAATTGCTCCAAAACCTGTTTCACCTGTCTCACCCCTGTATATTGTGCTGGCAGTACGTAGCAGCCGGTTACCCTGATCGAGGGCCACTGTTCTCATTTATGTAAAACGGATGGCGTCTCGATTACGATTTTCTTAATTACGCTCCTGTTTTCCACTTCAGTGCGAACGAATTATCGGCCATCTCGGCCACTGCGAACTAATTTATCTGGCGGCCGCTGAAGGTGCGCTATCTGCACCTTCAGCAGCATGACCTGCCGCAAGGCGCGTGTTCTGATGAGTCACCGTTGAACAGAAGATGTCCCTGAATAGATTCTGGGGAACCCTAGCAGCCAGTACTGAAGCGATCCAGGAACGTTCTATGAAAGTGTGAAAAACCAAAAAGGTAGCAGAAAGCGTGTGCAAGGCAACGAGGAATGCTTGAACACCTACTTTCTATGAACATATTGCTCATGCCAAAAGGATAATCGCTGTATCAACTTTTTTGTAGTTGTTTCGACTAAAGCCATGGCTTACTTTTATCCCTACATATTTTGGTCAAAATCTACAAAGCGACAAAACGATCTTGCAATTCCAAAACCTTTCTCTTAAAAAACACCCAGAGTTCAGTAAAGGGATAGGATTCTGCAAGTGTTTCAGAAAGAACGAAATGCGCATCCAGTGCAACATTGATATCAGGAATGTCAGCATTTTTGTAATTAAATATACGTCGATTTTCACTATCGCACATTTTTACATGCCCTTAAATTCATTTCTACAAAGGACAGCACTGTGATCACTAATTAACGGCATTACTTATTTATTACTTTTTCTTCATTTATTTTCAAGATACTGTGGGCCAGTGATCCGGCCCAAGCAGGAAGTGGGTGCTGTTTTTCTTCAGATGATAGCCCAGAATTTATACATCAAAGGAAAAGGAGGGGCGATTAAAGACATATAAACCACATAAAACACAAATTACACTTCAAAAAGCTGTTCAGTTGATCGTAGAACATTGTCTGAAGTAAAAATATGGCGAGGCAAGGACTTCCAGTCTGTTACACTTCTGGGGAAAAAGCAGTATTTAAAAGCATTTGTGCGAGCGAATATGGGAGTTACTTTTTTTGTTTGGTAATGTCTAGTCTGTCTAGTTAGATGATGGCTGAATGTAGGATGAAGGATTCAAGGCGAAGTTTGTGATACCAAAGCTGAAAAATGAATTTTAATCTAGCTAGCTTCCTGCGGGATTCTAGAGGAATAGATGTTGTTAGTTCTAATTAATTCGGTAGGAGAGTCATGCCGGCGATAACGATTATATATAGAACGAACTAGCTAGTCTCTGGACCTGCTCAAGCCTGTTAATGTCTTTCGTAATAGGATCCCATACAGCTGCAAGCGTACTCCAACCGAGACCTTATTAGTGTTATAGGCCAGAAGTTTGACATGAGAGGGCACGTATTTAAGCTTGTGTCTCAATAGGCCTAGTTTACGACGTGCCCATGCACAGATTCGTTCAATGTGTAAGGACCAAGAGAGGTTGTTAGTAATCGTAACGCCAAGGTACTTAAAACTGTCGTTTTGAGAAATGATTGTATTGCCAATAAAGTAATCAAACACACGGGGCACTTTTTGTTGGTGATACGGATAAACACAGATTTGTCTTGATTAATTTCTATTTCCCAAAAACGACATTACCTAAGTAGACATTACGTGATCTGGCTCATTTGTAATGAAAAGGCCAAGAACATGGCCCCCTCTAGTGCGTTCTATACTTGTAACACAGCTTGAGTCAGCGCGCACAAATTCACAAAATTTGCTATTAGTGCGGTTAGTCCACGGGTTGCAGTGACGTAGCCAGAAATTGTTTTCGGGGAGGGCTGAGGTGGCTGGGTTGTCCATGACTTTGGGATGCGGAGAGAGCGAGGGGGGTCAAAATGCATGTGTATATTATAGGGTCGGCTGGATTTTCGTGGGGGGGGGGGGGGGCAATTGAAATCGCCTCCTACAGTCATACTATAACATTCATTTGTTTCGGCCAGCACTGTAAATTTTATAATACATCACAGAACTTGCGGTTGGGCGGTAAAAAGAACATACCGACAGGGTTTTACCATCGTGAAGTTTCTACTGGCACCATATACCGCTCGTACAAACCCTCATCAACTTCAATTTTTCTCGAAGAAATGCGCTGGTCTAGGAGGATAGACACACCTCCGCCATGACTATTTCTATTTTTCCTGTAGTGTATAAAGCGATCAGGACAGTTTTCACGATATGTGACCTCTTCAGCTAGCCATGATTCTGTGCCGATAACAACCCATGGTTTCACCGTATCTATGAGGCTAGAAAAAGTACCAGTCTTATTTTTAGTGCTACGACAATGAAGTACAAGAAAGTGTGATGGTGGTGGGCGAGTCATGGCATTGCCACTTGAATTGCACTACCTGGGTGATGTCGTCATCATAAATATACTTTACGCCATTAAGAAAAAGAGCGTCATTTCTCAGGTTAACCCGCGTATCGCCATTCCTATACGACTTTTGGCCAAATCCCACAAACACCCTCTTTTTTACGTATCAGCTCCTGAGAAATCTTCAGATATACTGATACATACCGGACCCTTTCAATTTCTTTGGCGTTCCCTAGGACGGTCTCTTTCTCTTTAAATGACGCAAAGCTTTCAATCAGGGGTCGATTTCTGTCTGGCCGGAATTTTCCTATCGTATGAGCACTCCCACTTGTTGTCGGTGCTACGCCAAGACTTGTTTCTCACAGGTCCTGAACAAGTGATTTTCATACCGACCGTGATTCGCGAGTATTAACGTCCTTTACACCCTAAAATAAAAGATTACTCCGCCTGCTGCGATTCCCAAGGTCATCAACAGTTCATTTGTTGGTCTTATGCAGCTCTTTTTGCACTCTGTCATGATTGCTTCTAAATTTGTCAGAGTTGCCACCTGAGTTTCTAAGGATGAAAGCCGTGTCTTTAGGTCGTCTAGAGTGATACCTTCTGCAATTTGATTGATTTCGATGCTATTTAGTTGAACCTTAATTTCTTTTTTGCGCGTCCAAAATATTCTGCAGAAACGGACCTGGGTTTAATTCAACACCCCCGCACAATAAAAGTCGCATGAAATAAAACGCAAGCCTCCGCAACGAGAAAAAGCGACTACGTGAACGGGACTTCACAGTCGAGTGTGACTTAACATAGTTGTACGACGCTTGGGGCAGAGCCAGCAGAATAAATGCAGTAAACTTTCTGCAAGACAACGTTTCACTAACCAGCGTGAGCAGAAAGAAACTGTGTGAGCGGCACTGCCATCATTGCACTGGCTCCGTGCCCCAGCGGACCATTGGCTGTTGCCGCCTTTTGTAGGCCGCTGATGATATCGATGCCACGCCAGTGTTCGTAGACCGTCACCGGGAATTGACCGAAGTCGATCAGCCGCGGCGCAGATCGGAAACCGTTCTTCAATGCCGGGTGCCGCGTCACTCAGTTGTGACACAGTGAAGGATCCATGGGAGTCATCGCCGATGTGTTGTTGTCGAGGTGCAGCGCTACAAATAACCTGCATTAACAAAAAACTGCGTGAGCAGCACTGCCATCGGTGTTCCGGCTCCACGCCCCCAATGCCGTAGCGCCATCTCTCGGGCGTTAGGCACAACAGCCGCTCTGGAAAAACGCTAGTAGTATTTGCCGCAAGGTGAGGCTTTTCTGTTGTTGGATGGGTTCACGTTTTTAAACACTCTGTGCCTGTTTCGTGCTTGGTAATATAACCAATATGGCTTCAGCCGGTGCGGCGATGCGTGCAACAGCGGCATCAAACGCGGCGGTAGCAAAACGCGCCAGTGATCAAAACCGGAGCTGAGTACTCAAGACTGCGTTAACAGCGAATACATTTGCAGTTCCCTTGCAGTTCCTCTGAATGGTGCACCTATAGGTGCACCATTTAGAGGAAGTTTTTGTCCTTCCGGGTGCACCACAACAAGAAAACGAACACGCGCAAAATAAGAGCATCGCGGAAATGATCGTAGACAGCTTAAGCCTGCTATGCACCGATGTTTGTGCGCGTAAAAAAATTATTCAAGATCCCAAGTCGACGGGTGCGTCTTTTGTCGAAAACTGAATACAACAACGTGGAAATAGGTCCATTGCAAGCATGGGTCTATCCGCAGTTCAGCACTTCGCGGAATTCGGAGTTGATGTTTATTGCCACCCACGTTGCACACTCATCTGTAACATAACAAGCATGTAATCGCATTGTGACGGTTAAAATAATTATCTGCTATTGTGCAAGAGATCGCAATTTAAGGAAACCGACAAGGAAACCTAGGCCCGGTAACGGGAACGAGCCTTCAGCGACTAAACAGCCCTTTATGAATCGCAAATCATGTTCATCCTTAGCGGCGGCACGTAGTTTGTATTTTACAAGCGTCGTGGCGCGAGCGCGACCTGCAAGAAATACCAAGAGTAACTTTGCAAACTGAAAGAGCTTATCTCGAGTAAGATCAGTTATACTTACCTTACTATCGTAACCCATGTTTAACGACGGTACAGCATCGGACTCTGAGCGTGTTCCAGTCACGAAATGTTGCTAGCACACTCGAGAATTCGGCAAAGGGATAAAGCCTTTTCTGTTGTTTGAAGCAGCCCATGCACTGCCGTCGGAGGTTGTGGTCATGTGGAAAGCAATGAATCTTGAAAACATTGCAGCCGCACGCGCCTTGCCGGAATCCATGCGCGGTACCCAGGTCCCTCGATATTATTTTACGCTCTCGCTGGTTGTTCGTGCAACCTACGACCAAGCAATGGTACCCTGGTGACCGGGTGGGGGTTGTCATCGAATCCAGCAACTTCAACTCTTTGAAGCACGTGTTAATTTTATAATAACATTTCAACTTAGAACTTTGTGCATAGCGTTAAAAATCTTAAAAAAAGAGCTTTAAACGTTTTCAGTCAATTGGTGAACGTTTTGATGTTTAAATCGGGTGATACAATTGTGAAACCACTGTACTACACTGGATGAAAGCTAGTGGCAAAAGGTCAAAGTTGAGACTCAATATATAAACTTTTTTGTTATGAAATAATTTAGAAATGCCTTATATGGCGTGGTCTGACCGCAAACGTGTATTTAGAGATCTAAAACAGGTGTAACTGTTGTTGATCACGCAAAGGCAAATTTGAGTCGAAGTTTTCTAAGCTATCCCATTTTGAGATCCGCGCAACGCCTGCTTCTGTGTATTTTTGTCATCACTGCTTGATCGCCCAGATCACCTCGTCAGAGGGTATGTTTTAATTAAGATGTCAGAACTTTTTGGGTAACAAAAAAACCCTTGATTTCATTTAGATCATATAGACACAACTATAAAAGCTCTGACGGTCATAACATTTTGTTACGAAAATGTAGGTTTACGTTATGTGCAAGAAATACAGGTGAGGCATCCGATTCCATGTGTTTATAAACACTCTTTTTCAGCTATTTCGGATTGTAAAGTTTACGGGCGCGGTACAGTTGTTTCAATAATGCACCACCTCCATCTTTTTCCTATCGACAGCTTTTGAACGGAGATTTCTATTAATGAAAGTGTTTACTTCCTCTTCAGAGCTCTTAGAAGTATGTGCTCAGACGGTTTTTTTTAGTTTTATTTAGGGTGCATGTCTCATAACTGAAAAGTGCTGATTATAACGTGTTGAAAGCGCATGCTTTACAGCATACTTACAGCTAACTAAGTGCACCATTTGCAAAATAACTCAAATATGTTTATTTTCAACCGAGAGAGGGCGATGTCAATCTGCAAAGCGTGGTGGTTTCAGATTGATACCATTGTCCCTTGCAATTTTAGACCACGTTTCTTTTTTGGTGGTATCATTTTGAAACCGCCATACCCCCAAGGGTAAAATAAATCAAGTGAAGGAGAAGCGGAGAGACAACTGCGGGCCAAGCAAGCGACCGTCGGGCATAGCATACATCCGAGGATTCTTCTTTTTTCGCACAGTTCAGCAAGAGGAACGCGAGCCAGTAGCCCTCTCTCTGTCTTCCCTCAACCTCTTTCAGTGAAACGGTCTACAGGTCACGTGACGCCAATTTTCCGCCAAATTTAGAGAGGGAACTGATGATGTATATTTTTCCACTAGAGTTAGCGGAGGAACTAACTTGGAGTTGTGGTATATTGGATAAAAGAGGACGATTTGACGATGGTCACATTCGCGTGCATGAGTGCGCCCGCGCTCTCGCGCACTTGGAAACCGGCCGCCATCGAACCAGCACTAAGCTAGCACTGCCTGACATGTAGATAAATGTAAATATACCACACTTGTGTCGAACGTATTCCAATCAAGCCATCATCCGTGGGAAACCGCTGCGTAGGGAAGAGTGGCGTGACTTGGGTCAGTGGCACTGAATACTCTATTCTAAGCATTTTTGGTCAGATACACAAGATATCGTAGAAAATACAACGCAATCATCAGCAAAAACGGCACTGTATTGAGGGCTTATCAACTCGTAGTCATTAGGTCATTGATAAAAACCAAAAAGAGCAACGCTTCAAGTACCGAGCCCTGGGGCACTCCAGAAAGAACAGGTCACTCTATTGATTCGGAATCGCCTACACAAACAAACTTTTTACGATTCGTACGGTACGAGTCTATCCACCTCTGCAGGCGATCATTGCCAAACATTTGCTTTACTTTATGCAGTACCTTGCGATGCGAAACCTTGTCAAACGCCTTCGCATGGTGGCAGTGACGGGTTATTGCCATCATCCTTCATGTAATTTCCAAACAAAGTCTACTGGACTGACGACAGCAAACCCATAGCAGCAGCTTGTGTTCAGGAGCCTGAAGTTAGAATTGCCAAGACTGCTCCACCCTTCACATGCCAAATGACTAGACTACATGCACATAGCAGAACAAGAACAAAGTCCTCGTTACAATTTGTAACCTGGCTCGATTGCATAAAGTTTTTGTTTTTAGTGCGTTCACAAATACCTGTAATGACGTGGGGTCAGGGGTGTCCTAAAAATCCACATTCTGACGAATGACTAAAAAATGATTTTCGAGGTGGTCATGAGAAAGGCGAGCCCCTCAACTTTGAAGCTTTCCCCAGATACGAAAAACTGCAGCTATTGTTATTTCCCAACCATTCGAGCAGAGACAATAGCCTATGCTTCCACACCACTATGAGGAGCTCCTAAGACCTCATGAAGTCCAGCTTTGTTCGGTAGTTATAGCCCATGCAAGCACTTTCAAGTATGGCAATGAGCGAGACTTTAGCATACCGAGCAGTTTATTCTTCTATTCGAGAAATTGTGCTATCAGAAACTGTCACCAAAACCACTCGGAACATCTGCAGCATGCCGAAGCAAGCTGTTCCAGACTCTGACTTCGAACTTGTACCACATAGTTTTCTCTGATTTTGTTTATGACATTCATGCAGTGACCACTTGGTGTTTACATCACATTGTACGTAATTGTAGCATCTGTTACATAAAAAAGCTTGATTAGATTTGTTTCTCCACTACTGATTTGCTTTGGCTTCTGAGCCATGACATGAACACACTTTGTTATTCGTACTAACCAAGAAATATGTTAGATAAGATGCCAAAAATGTAAACAGCATTGAAATTTTCAAGAAATGCAGCAGAAATGTACTTTAATACAGCAATAACTAGTTTTTCAGACTGATAACAAAGATGGCAATGATAGTCGTGTGATTTAAAGTGCGAAATGTCGTTAGATGTTGCTGACACCGTTGGCTAAGTAATAAACAAAGTTTTAGAAAATCAATCCCCGAGACCTGCTAGCACTTGAGGAGAAATCAGGTTGTTTTGGTCCCAGACCTCGATAGGCATTATGAAGCGTGGCTACCGTCGGGGACTGGGGCTGATCGTGGAAGACGTGGTCCGGATTCTCGTTGGAGTTGAAGAATTAAAACCACTCCACGAGCTTGGAGATGCTATCTCCAAGGGTAAGAATATAAAACACTTCAAGATGCATAAGGCTGCAGCTGCTGGAGCCAACATTGATTTATGCCACGATAGTTAGGTCCCTCATCTTTTAAGAAGACGAGGCTTTACTCACTGCTCTGGAGACAAATGCATTGTGTTTAGTTAATTATAGTATAGAAATTATCTATAATTTATTTAAATTACTAAACTAACACTTTCAGTCTGCAAACTTTGCAACTTGCATCCTTTGGCACTGGAAAATGTTGTCACAGGGTAAAGTCTTCTGATGCAAAATCTGCAGATTCGCAACCATGATAATGAGGGACATATTTTACCAACCTACGGTAGTAGGCGGGTACCCTTTTCTCTCCCAGACAAGGCCCAACTAGAAAAGTTTGCATAATGAAGGTGTTGGAAGGTTTGATGTGTGATACATCTGGCTCGAACTCCGACTTACTCGAGATATCACAGGGTAGATTCTGGTCTTCTTAAAAATAATTGTATGCTTCAATGTCAGCCTTAATGGCAATTTTTGTCATTCTTGTCTAGCTCGCCTGTACAGCTAGGTGACTCGTGCGCGACCGAAAAAATCCGCCTGGTTCTGGTATCAAACCAAAGACCTCTCCATTTCCAGGGGAGCGCTCTACCAACTGAGCTAACCAGGAGCAACGTCAGTAGAGCAAACGGGTTTTATCGGCTGCCTCCAGTCTAACACCAACAAGGATGAACTCCCTGCATTTTAAGGTTATGATTATAATGCATTTATTGTAAAGGAGCAAGCGAGCTGGACAAGAATGACGAAAATAATCCCTGGAGAAGGGAAACAAGGGGGATAAATGACAAAGGCAAATCTCCAAACCCAACTAGGTGACTGGCGCGACCGAAAAAATACGCCCACTCTTGGTATCGAACCAGGTACCTCTCCATTTCCAGTGCAGCGCTCGACCAACAGAGCTAACCAGGAGTTAGAGCGTCAGTGAATTATTTTCGTGATTCTTGTCCTGCTCCCTTGTACCTTTGCATTAATTGCATTAGAGTCATAACCTTAAAATGCAGGCCATTCATTCTTGTTGGTGTTGCGGCAGCTGATAGAACCCGTTTGCTCTATTGATGTCTAACTCCTGGTTAGCTCAGCTGGTAGATCGCTCCAGTGGAAATGGAGAGGTTCCTGGTTCGATACTAGGACCAGGCAGATTTTTTCGGTCGCGCACCAGTCACCTAGCTGTGTTTGGGGATTTGTGTTTGTCCGTCGTCCCCCTTGTTCCCTTTCTCCAAGGATTATTTTCGTCATTCTTGTCCAGCTCGTTTGCACCTTTGCATTAATTTCATTATAATCATAACATTAAAATGCAGGCCGTACATCCTTGTTGGTGTTAGACTGGCGGCAGCTGATAAAACCCGTTTGCTCTACTGACGTCCAACCCCTGGTTAGCTCAGTTGGTAGAGCGCTTCACTGGAAATGGAGCGGTCCCTGGTTCGATACCAGGACCAGGCGGATTTGCTTGGTCGCGCACCAATCACCTAGTTTTGTATGGAGATTTTTGTTTGTCCTTTGTTCCCCTTGTTCCCCTTCTCCAGGGATTAGTTTCGTCATTCTTGTACAGCTCGCCTGCCCTTTGCATTAATTGCATTATTATCAGAACTATGTTAAATAGGTTATTTTTTCTTTTCCTGCGAGGCTTTTTCCCAGACTTTCTTCCCCAATATTACATCACTGCTCTCATCTACCTTACACCTATGTGGTGTCCCACTGATGTGTCTACCCTGTACTCCCTTGCCTACGGGCCTTTCGCCTCACTCCTGACCTAGCTCCTCCGCTTGAAAGCTTTGGGGTCTCCCAAAAAGCCTCCGCCTTCCCAGCGATCCGCTGGGAAGGCGGAGGCTTTGCCTCCGCCTTCCCAGTGTATGCATGCTATGTATGCTTGACTAAATTTAGTCTAGCATAGAGTGCGGGCGACCGTCGGCAGTGAGTCAAATTTAGTACAGCATACTTAGAGGCGCATCCGGAGCGTCGGGAACAAATCCTACTTGGTTTAGTATACTTAGTCCACAGGTGGACTAAGTATACTCCTCTTCTGGTAATGAAACAGACGGAAAGCTAACACATCGCTCGCCCATGCTCAGAATAATGAAAGCTTCAAAAATCTCTCTGGTGTGTTTTTCTCGGTACCTTCCTATTATCTTGGTTTCCGCTAAAGAGTGGCGTACAATTACAAGATTTACATTGCAGGGGTAGATGGCCCCCCACCGTAGACTTTAGAGAAAGTCTTCGGTGGAGAAAGTCTACGGCGAGCGATGTGTTAGCTTTCCGTCTGTTTCATAAACAGAGGAGGAAATCGCCTTCCTAAAATCTTTTTCGTGTGGGTAATTTCACATGTACCCCTCGAGCCCTGGGGCCAGTGGTTCCTCGCGCCTGTGTGGCTAACGCTCGAGCGGATTCCGCGTTCTGTACCTCTTTCTTTTCCTACTTCGTTAATATATGAGTTGTGAGTGTGCGCTTGTCTGTCGTCTACGTGTTTCTCTTCTCTGTCCTTGTCCTTGTGTGCGCAACTGTAACTATGTTCAATACCTACCAACTCGCCCAACTGTCTACTCTGCGACATTTAATGCTTTCGCATTAAAACTGTAAAACACCTTAACGAGCCTCGAGCAACCTAAACCAGCGGTCGCAATACAGGCCCCAAAGAAATAAAACATGACACGTGCACTATATATTTGAGAAACGTTGCAAAAAGAACTAACGCAATACAAGATAAGTAGCATATTGATACAATTTACACGATAGTGAAAACATACACAGAACGTTAGGGCATCACTGAAATAAACGCGAAAGACAAACATCGATTCAAGAGATTTTAAGCGCTTACTGCGGACAATTTGGCTCGAAATAAACATTTGAAATAAACATTTCCCGTAAGATGCTCACCGATATATTGCTAAGTTCAATTCCTTGCCTACTAAGCTGGTTAAGGGTTAAGGATCTGAAAGAAAACTGGTGTGGAATTTTCTCAGGACCACTGACCCTGTGAGCTGACCAAACTTAATGGACCTTTTTCCAGTAAGCTTCTGCGCATGCGTACAATCCCGCTGTCGCCATTTTCGCAGGCTACCGTCCCGGTGCCCTGCAAAAATGGCGACAGCAACATTCTATCTTCGCGCCTATTTAGTCTATTTTGACGCTTCGTTTTTAAGTGTCGGTAGTATGGGGTATAAAAAGCACTGAAAACCGATACAACGGCACAGTGCCAATGTGTTTTGATGGGCGGAGGCATGTTGGGCTGCTCTTCATTTGTAGTTCGCAGACAACTCCCCAGACGGCGCTCGTTACTCGAAAAAGGTCCATTGTAAAATACAGCTGTTCTTTTTTTTTTTTTTTTTGTAGCGCAGTTTTTAGAGCGTTTGTTTCGGGGTTTCGCGGCGTCGGCGTCGCCTTCGACGTAACCGCGCTAAATTTAGCGGGAAAAGTGACGTCACGTGACCTCAACACCAATTCAGTTTTCCCACTAAACTTAGCAAAGAAGATTAGGTCACATGACATGCGTGTCACGTCACCTATGAACAAATTGTTTCTCCACTAGATTTAACGGGAAAATTGACGTCACGTGACCTCAACAACAAAAGTCAAATTTGGGGGTTTTACGTGCCAAACCAACGACGGGCATCTGGCACACCCCAGCGGAGGACGGAGGATCAATTTCGACCACCTGGGGATCTTTTTGACGTGCAACCGAAAGCTCGGTTACACGGCGCCTTCTCCGCAGTAAGCCTCCGTCAGATTGCGGGCACCTCGGCCGGGATTCGAGCCCGCCACATGGGGATCCGTAGGCCGGCGCTCTCGCCTCGGAGCCACCGAGGCGGCTTTGACCTCAACAACAATTCAATTCCCCGCAAAATTTAGCGGGAAAATTGATGTCACGTGACCTCAACACCAATTCCAGTTTCCCCCGCAAAATTTAGCGGGGAAAATGATGTCTCATGACTTGATGTCACGTCACCAATGAACAAGTTCAGTTTCTCCGCTAGATTTAGCGGAAAAATTGACGTCACGTGACCTCAGCAACAATTTAATTTCCCGCTAAATTTAGTGGGAAATTCAACTGAATTGGAAATTTATTTCCCCGCTTAATTTAGCGGGGAAGTGAAGTGTTGTTGAGGTCACGTGGAGTCAGTTTTTCAGCTAAATTTAGCGGGAAAACTGTGGGAGGAGGCGAAGGTATGGAGGAGGAGGAGTTGAGGGTATGAAGGAGGAGGATGGGAGAGTACGCAGGAGGAGGGAGGCGAGGATACGGAGGAGGAGGAGAAAAGAGATGGGGACAGGAGGAGGAGGAAGGAAGGAGGAGGAGTAGGGAAGAGAAGGAAGATGAGGAGGGGAGGAGAAGTAGGAAAGAGGAGGAGGGGAGGAGAACGAGGAGGGGCATAACCTCCCCCTTCGTACCCTCTCCTCCTCCTCCTCAAAAGCTGCACTCTAATTTCGGCTTACAGAGATTTGAAAGACGTTTACAGAGATTCGTAGACGTCTTTCATTTTTTTATTGGTACATCGAAGTTGGGATTTTATCAGATAAATCAAGATCAACAAAAATTCTACGGGCGGGTGTGTGTTTTTTTTTTTTAGTTTTTCGGATTTATTCGAAAACACGGAACCCTACCTATCGACCAAGTATCCTAAACTCAATTTGATTCAGGACTGAAGAATAAACAAGTAAGACGAAGGCGACACAACCACATCTTTCAACTAGCAACGGACATATAGGAATTCCAAAAGCGAGCAACCGATGAAATGCATGAAAATTGAGGAAATGGAAATTAACTAACAGAGGAAGGAGGGACGAGACGATAAGATAAAATGCAAAGTTAGGTCGACAGAGTCATCTCTGATTTGAGAAATTCTCGTCTTACCTGTTCATTCTTTCTTCACTCTGGACCCGCACCAACACGCTCTTCGTCCATTAATCTTCAATGTGATTCACCACCGACGGTCCCCAGCGTACTAGGTATGCTGGACTAAGTCTCATTCTCCGCGGACAGTTGCGTGCTGCCGCTCGCGACCGTCGTTAGCAAATCAAACTTAAGCAGGGAATACATTAGGGACGAAAACGGGCGCCGCGAGGTGATTCCCATAGCATATCTCATGTCCGTTATATAAGGCGTATAAAAGAGCGCAATGAATTATATGATAAGTTCGTCAAGACCAAGAGATATCTCAATATTACAGGAATTTAGGAAAGTGAGGAACAAGCTCAACGCTGATATCAAGAAAGCTAAAGCTCAATACTACAAAAATAAGTTTAATGCAATATATAACAATCCGCGGAAAGTCTGGCAAGCCGTAAATGAACTTGCTTCTAGGCCTCGTGCACATGCTCCAAAAGAACTTACAATCGAGCGGGTTACTTACTCGGGTCAGTCTCTTGTAGATAAATTTAATTCCCACTTTCTAGAATCCGGTTCTTCTACTATGTCCTCAGCGAGAACGCCTACGTGTGAGTCTTATGTTGGATACCCTTTACATAACTCAATATTTCTGGCACCTACCAGTGAACTAGAAATAATTACTATCATTAAATCCTTAGGGAATAGCGGTGCCTGTGGAGAAGATGGGCTATGTTCTAAGCCAATCAAAGCAGTTTCCTCTTTCATATCTACCCCGCTTTCGCATATCTGCAACCTTATTTTAAGTACCGGTATCTTTCCAGAAAAAATGAAAATAGCGAAAGTCTGTGTGATCCATAAAGGTGGTCCCCAGAATAATATGAATAACTATAG
The DNA here is from genome assembly GCA_037355805.1 of Ixodes ricinus. NCBI lineage: Eukaryota > Metazoa > Arthropoda > Arachnida > Ixodida > Ixodidae > Ixodes > Ixodes ricinus. Next base: position 14,893 of record JAZHYW010052023.1, read on the forward strand.
ACCAATATCAGTACTTCCGGTTTTTTCTAAAGTAGTGGAACGCGTTATTTACAAACGTTTAAGTGATTTCTGTAATAAACATAATATTATTACAAACAACCAGTACGGTTTCCAAAAAGGTAAATCAACTGAAATGGCCCTGCTAAATATCAAAAACAAAATCATAGACAATATTGAAAATCAGTGCTATACTCTGGGTGTTTTTTTAGATTTCAGGAAGGCCTTTGATTCTATAAAACACGACATCCTACTCCGAAAGCTACCGCTGTATGGAATAAGAGGCAGTGCGCTAAACTTGATAAGCAGTTACATGACCTCACGTTTTCAATATACCGTCCTCAATGATGTGCGCTCTCCTTTAGCAAAAATTCAATACGGTGTGCCGCAGGGGTCAATTCTCGGGCCATTACTTTTCCTTCTTTACATCAATGATATAGTAAACATCCCACAAACACCTAATATAATTTTATATGCAGATGATACGAATGTATTCTTTACTGGTAGCTGTTTGGATAGCATAGAAAGAGAAACAAATAATTGGCTGGAGCAACTTCATTTATGGTTAGGCTCAAACCAGTTAGAGCTGAATACGGCAAAGACTAAGTACATTATTTTTAGAGCAAAAAATAAGCCCATAACTAGCGAAATTAGTATATCTTTTCAAAACTCGAATATTGAACGCGTGGAATCCTTTAAATTTCTTGGTGTCCGTTTTCACGAAAATCTATACTGGACTTGTCAAGTAAACGAACTCCGAAGGGATATTTCTAGATCAATTGGTTTAATTTGTAAGTTAAAATACCTTCTTCCAGCCTGGTTAAAAAAACAACTGTATATATCTCTGATTCACTCGAGGCTGCATTACTGTTTATTGGTCTGGGGGACGACTACAGCAAGTAATATTAAGCAATTATTTACATTACAAAAACGCGCAGTTAGGTCAATTGATAATTTACCCTGGACTGAATCGACTACCCCTAGCTTTATTAAACATCAAATATTAACGTTAGACAATCTTTTTTGTCTAAAGGTCGCAATTTCTGTTCATACTCAAATAAACACGAATGCCGCTCTATTTTACGAAACATATTTACCCAAGCAAACAAATTACAACTTGAGACACCAGCAGTTTTCAAAACCTAAAATAAGAACTAATTACGGTACACAAAAAATATCCTACCAGATAACCGATCTTCTTAACAAAAATTATTGTGTATTCGAATTAGCCCAAACAATAGCGTCCATGTTTCTTTTCAAAAAATACCTTACGGTATACTTCAATGTGCCTAGTGTGTATTCCTAGTATAGTTCACATCAAAATAGATTGTACATTTTTTGTGCCTCATATTTTTATCTTCTCATATATTGTTTTATTTTTGATTTATGCTGTTTTTGATTCATTTCCTGTGCCCTGCTGCTGAGTGCTGTAACGGGGGTTGGGACCTAGTCAGGTGATTCGTTTTCGCCTTTTGTCCCAACCACCCTGACAATTGTGTCAAAAAATAAATAAACAAACAAACAAACAAACAAACAAACAAACAAACAGCCCAGGATGCTGTGGTGTGAACCTATGCCAAGCCGCCACGTCACAGCCTCCGCGCAAGTTGCCATGGAACTGCCGCGCCAGCGCCTGTCTTTGCAGCACATGTGTTCCCTGCTTTAGCGCAACCGCTTACGCTCTCTTTCATCTCCTCCTTCGTGCCGCCGATGTAATAAAAACAAAAAACTATAAAACTCTTTCCGCCATTGGAGCAGAGATGTCCGTCTGCGGATCTCAGAATCCGGGGTTCGATTCCCGTCAAGCGCCGTAGTGATTTTCGCTGTTTGAGATTAATTGTGCCTAGTTGTGTTTATCTGTGAATCATTATCACTTAGTATGCCTTTTATGTGTTTTGAATGATTCTGCATTGCCTGCTATGTAGCTATCTATGCTTTATGAAGCCAATGGCTTGCGCATAAATTCCGGCCCATAAACACATTCTTTTTAAAAGTTGGCACACTATGTGGATAATTAGTTTTTTTAGACTACAGATCACGTAAATTAGGTTCAGGAGAAAAATATAACAATTTCAATAACCTCTTTACTGAACCGATAAGAGAGCTAATAAACAAATTTATTATGAGATAAATGGCTCCGGTAGGATAAATGTAATGTATTTGTGCCTTAATTGACGAAACATTGAGTCATTTACGTATCAGTCATTCAGGTTGTATATGTAAGGTTGCAGAAAGTAGTAAACGAATAAGGCTGTGATAAAATGAACTGTACAACGGCTTTAGGAAAGTTTTAGCTTTCAGGTTTGCATGAAATTGCAGGGGACTATGATTCAAGGAGCTTATATGATACATTCTGAATACTCAGGTTATTGAAAATATTTATAAATATTTACCCCTTCCGTCTTTCTTTCTTTCGATATCTATACCCAAATGGATGACTGGCGCTTTATTTTGGAATTATACTGGTAACTGGTGGGTTTAGTCTCCAGTTGCCATGTCGACCACACTCTTCGAATCACAACTTTAAATGGTGTGAGTCATATTTTGTCACTATTACACCAGTGCTAGCTTTCGAGCTTCGTGTGGCACCTAGTGAGATTACATTTATATACTCAAATGAAGGTGTTCGTGAAGGATCGTCAAGATACATTGCGAGCCATAGCACCATCTATTTCTTCTTCTTCTATAAATATTACAATTATCACGTAAAAAAGGGACACACAAAAGTCAAGAAAACGAGGTCTTGGACAGGAATAACCTGTATTTGCACATTTCGTTTCATGGTGTGTGTATGTTGTTAAGAAGGCCCATTCAAAAAACTTAAACCTAACTTTTTTTTTTTTGCAGCCGGATTGCAGACGCGCGTGACAGAGTGCTTGGCCCACGACGGCTCTCGGCTGATGCAGCAGGAACTCACGGACAAACGCGGGCAAGTGCAACCTGGATCACCTTGCCCTCTCGTTTGAGTGGAAATCTCAAGAAACATAGAGAGCACCCTCCCCGGCCTACAGTATGGTGCCTCATAAGGACGAATAAACCACAATTCATTATGGCCAACGAGAAAAGCAAATGCCTGACAGCGAATAAAGCAAGACCTGTGCAAGTCCACAAAGCCGAATTTAAGACGCCCCACGTAAATACTATGCCCATTGCACTGATTGGGAAAGCACCAGAGCAGAGACTGACGCCGCTCTCGGGACGGTCACTAGAAACGTTTTGAGACACTCGTCCCTGACCGAAAATATTGCTCTTCAACTAATCCAACCTTTCGAAGTATTTTTCGTAATATTTCATAAAAGGTACCATCTTTCTAAACCAATTTTCGAAGCACTGGCGCCAGAACGTATCACGTACTGCATTTAAGTACTCTTTATAGGCCGCAACAGCATCTCCAGGGGTTGGAAATCGCTGTCCGCGCTGTTTATTTTTCTCCATTGAGAACAAGAAGGAGCCCCATGATGCTAGGTCTGGATTGTGGAGCGAATGGGTGATCAATTTCACTGAAGGGCCTTCGAGAGAAGTTGAGTGTCACGCTGGCAGAGTGGGCTGATGCACTGTCGTGGTACAGCAGGATTTCCCTCGGGCCAGTTTTTGGTCGCCTCTCCTAGATTTTTTCGAGGATTGCTGGCAGGCATACTGCAGTGTACAGTTGTACAGTCACTATGCTTTGATTTTCGAGAGCAGCCTGGGCCATGTGTCCACTCGTTTAGAAAGAGGTTGCGACCCTTCTCTTTCTGAGACTTCCGAACCCTTTGACCTTCAGAGGTTAATTCTCCCCAGGGTGGAATCTCGCCAATAGCAGATTCACCGGTGGCACTAGAGAGTCCTCCTTCCCTGAGCTTGGGCCTCTCCGAGGCCTACCCCTTCCGTCTTTCCTTCTTTCGATATCTATACCCAAATGGATGATTGGCGCTTTATTTTGGAATTATACTAGTAACTGGTGGGTTTAGTCTCCAGTTGCCATGTCGACCACACTCTTCGAATCACAACTTTAAATGGTGTGAGTCATATTTTGGCACTATTACACCAGTGCTAGCTTGCGAGCTTCGTGTGGCACCTAGTGAGATGACATTTATATACTCAAATGAAGGTGTTCGTGAACGATCGTCGAGACACATTGCGAGCCAATCTGCAGGACCATCTCAATAGCACCGTAATGAACCTTTTCGGGTAAAGAACGCCGTCGGGGTAAAGGGGTGGGGAGGGGGGGGTTGCGAATTACAAATGCAGGGCAGACCAACGCTCTTCCAAGGGTCAAAACACAATAGCATCGTGCTTTTGTATTGCTTTTTATGACTCATACTACCGATGCTAAAAAACGAATCCTCAAAAAAAGATGAAACGCGCGCTAAAATATAGGATGATAATGTTTGTTGTGTGAGACAGTGCACCACTCTGAAACTTGCACAACATCAGGGGTCAGGGGAGAGGGTGTGAGCATGCGCAGCTGGTTACTTTAAAATATCCATTCAACCGAGGGGCCTCCCTAACGAGTCTCTTCACAGCAGTGAGGTCAAAGCCGTTGATGACCTGCCAGCGTGCTCGTCGTCGTCCTGGAAGGTGCGGTTTAAATATACCAAACCAACAAAAAGGTGTTGCATATATGACAGTGCAATGTACCCATAAGCAGTGATTCCGACTCATTTAAAATTTTTGTATCGTGAAGCATGAAAATCACGTGTCTCAACGTCTAAGGTGAAAGCCGAACGAATGGGGTTGTCCTAAACAGCCAGTTCGCGCCTGACGCCAGACGGCGTTTTGGTATCCAATGGAGGTCTAGTTTTGCTAAGAAAGGATGAGGCTTCGTGGTGCCACATTTATTTTCTGCGATCACCTTTCCTCTTTACGACGTTCAAAAATTTTTCTAGCGACTCTCATATTATATGCTTTCGATATTTTTGGGATTACCTTTCGGCATCGAGAGCATGTCCTTGCCCCGCATACGGGCAGCTCATGGGAGCTATTTCCAGTTGCATATTATGTTCTAGCCACAATCTGTCATTAGCCATTAACCATAATATTTCATATGGGTCTCTCCTACAGTCGACGAGGGTTTGAAAAGTATCAAGCATCATCATTCGGGGGAAAGAAACGCGATGCACGCTGTCCGAAAGCATTATCTTACCGTAAAGATAAGACATATCACTTGGCTACTTCACGCCTACTAGGTCACACGTTTTGAGTTGTGTTTCCTTGACCAGGAGACGAGGTAGAGACCATGAATACATGTTGTCGCAGAAGGTCTTTCGGGAAGAGATCCAGTGAGACGTTCGCATTGCGCGTGCGCACTATTAGGGGGAACACCTGGGTAGGCACTACGCATGCGGAGCGCACTAACGGTCTCTGGCCAAGCGTGGTCGGACCAGTCGTTGCAAAAAGTGCAGCGCTCCACGGGGCGCCGAAATGAATTGTGGGAACTGACTGCCTAAAACCGGCTGTAGCAGACGACTGAGTCACCGGTGAAACTGCGCTACCCTCTATCTTTCTACCCCCACTCTCATCACTGTCACCTGGTAGATGCTGAGAGAGCAAAGGACGTTTACATAATTTAATGCGCACTTCGCGCGTGGCGTGTTGGGATTTTTGCAACTGGTCTGTTTTTGAACTCCACATGTTACCACGTCTGTCTGCTTGATACGCGTCCCCTCGGTATACGGTGGCTATAGGGGTATGTGCACCGAACGCTCCGCATTCTTGGGTAGTTCCAGGTGCCGCCGCTTCATGACGAAAAAGTGGCGCTGTAGCCAGGATACCGATAAGGCCCCTGTATCCGGTGCATTTCTACTCTAAGGGGAGTGGCATGAAGCGTCTCAAGTGTTGTGCCCGAGCGCGCGGGGCACGAGAGTGTCTCGCACTACGCGTGCTCATGCAGGACGCACTTCTACGCGTGGTGCCATCGTGTGCCAGCCGATGGAACCAGGTGCAGTGTACCGGTGCCACCGGCGTCATGAAAAAGTAGCAGGCAATCGATTTTCTGTTCGGCACACCTCCCCTTATAGCCACCATACCCTCGACTAATTGGGTTATTGGCGTCTGTTTAGCTGCTCCCTGGACCCGAGCATCCTGCCCGAGCTGGAAGAGCGGCTGAACACCAAGACAGGCCTCAAGGTGGTCTTCAGCAGCTTCCAGGCCTTCAAGTTCCCCGACAGGGACAACCTGCACCTTCAGTGCAAGGTACTCGTCTGCAACAGAACCTGCCCCCTGGTGAGCCCTTGTTTCATTCAAAATGGCTGCAAAGGAAACTCCCTCTGGTTTCCTTCCCCTCCCCTTTTACATACACACTTTCACACAGACCAATTTGCGACGTCCACCAGAGTCAGAATCCTGGTGAATGGAGCGAACGCAGGTGCAATGTTGATGTCATGTGGCATGAAGGGCAGCGCCGACAAGTCTCAATTAAATCTTGGCTTTCCATTAGGCAGCCTCATACCATAATGACTAGGCTTTCAGCAGGATCATAAGTTTCCATTTTTTCGTCGTCATTTTCCCACGTACAGTCTGAAAGCTCTGGGGCGCCGACTTTCCCGCAAGGCACTTGGGACAGTCAATCGCTGGAATCTATGGAGGGAACTGAACGAGTAACGGGGCTCAAAATATGTCTAGACCCAAACGAAAAGATTTGAATCATCAAGCATGGTAAAGCGTCATGTTAAATGCCATATCGCAAAGTGTTGTTTCTTTAGATGTATACATATTTTAAACTCCGTCATTCGCAAAGCCCCACTGGCTCGTCGACTGACTCTCCCAGGTTCACTGCGTGAAAGGAAACTGACCACATTTCTTACGATGTGTGAGCAGGAATCTAAATGCAGCGTTCTTTTTGCCCCTCCGGTAAAACCCGCGCAGTCGCCCTGCCAAGAGTCGCCGTACAACGGGAGCGGCGGTGCCGGTGCGGTGGCCTCAGGCCGGCGAACTCGGCAGGGTCGGATGTCTCGCTGGGAACACTCCGGTCAGGTCCTGCGGGGACTCGAGGTCTACAACTCGGTCGAGGTGAAGACGTCCTCCATCGACGTCGACTCCGAGGGACTGCCGCTCGCAGGTGAGCGAACGTCCGCTCGCGAGGCGTGCCGCTGGCGTCTGCTCTCTCGCCACTCTCGGCGTCATATTCTCCTTTGGAGGAATAGACGGGGAACAAAAAAGTCAGATTTCACGCGACCCTTTTTTATTTATTGGGTACAAGTGCTGACGGATATATGTAAAAGTAGTTCGTCCGCATAGCGGTGGCAGAAGCATTTTATTTTGTCAGGTACCACCATTGATTTAGACTAATTTCAATCATTTATGGCAGTTCTATACCCCGCTCTATATTTGGGTCACATTTTCCGAACTACTGTTCGCACCCCGAGTATATTATAGTCCGCAGAAGCAAATTTAGCTTGGAAAAAAAAGTTTTCTTAAATAATCCACGCGTGAAAAAAAAAAAGAAGATGCATAGCACATCTGAAGAATGTCTGCTTTAATATATTAGAAGGCAGCTGTTATCAACAGGGGTTTTCTCAGGAATCGAAATCAAAGGTGGTGTCTAAATTTTTAGGGGGTTTAGGGGGGGGGGGCATCGAGAGTAAAGGAATCGTTGCAAATTAAGGGGGTGCCTTGAGAAAAACAAGGGGGTGTACACCCCCCCTCCCTAGGGGGTCTGTAGGGAAATCACTGGTTATCATGCATATCATAATAATTTGTCATTCCCCAAATTCGTCAGGTCTCGTCATAATGAACGAACTAGAAAAAAGTCCTTTATAGTCCGCGGATTATCATCAGGAAAAATACGTTGCATACAGCGAGGTCAGTGCCAGAACCAGCTGCCAAACCTGGTAGGGAAAGAATAAGCGACGCTATAGACCTTTTCATCTCAGTAGTTGCCTGAACGGCATGGTTAGAGGGCTCTGACGCACTCACCGCTATTAGGCTGCTTCAATTTGGTTGGTTTCGATTTCAGCGTGCACACGGCTGTGTTTCAGTTTTATGTTGTTATTGCTTGATTTTGTGATAAAAAAAAATGAAAGCCGTTTACAACTCCCTGTAACGCCGAATTAGAGAGCAGCTCTTGAGGAGGAGGGGAAGGAAAGGGTGGGGTCCGTGGCCTGGGGTCACTTGACCTCGAGGGGCGGGGACGGAGAAAATTTTCCGCTAAATTTAGCAAGGACAATTTTCCGCTAGATATAGCGGGGAAAATTTTCCGCTAAATCTAGCGGGGAAAATTTTCTGCTAAATTTAGCGGGGAAAACTTTCCGCTAAATTTAGCGGGGAAAATTTTCCGCTAAATTTAGCGGGGAAAATTTTCCGCTAGATTTAACGGGGAAGATTTTCCGCTAAATTTAGCGGAAAAAATTTTCCGCTAGATTTAGCGGGAAAAATTTTCCGCTATAATTAGCGGGGAAAATTTTCCGCTAAATTTAGCGGGGATAATTTTTCGCAAGATTTAGCAGGGAAAATTTTCCGCTAGATTCAGCGGGGAAAAGATTCCGCTAGATTTAGCGGGAAAACTTTCCCCTAAATTTAGCGGGGAAAATTTTCCGCTAGATTTAGCGGGGAAAATTTTCCGCTAGATTTAGCGGAAAAGTTTTCCGCTAGATTTAGCGGGGTACATTTTCCGCTAAATTTAGCGGGGAAAATTTTCCGCTAGATTTAGCGGGAAAAATTTTCCGCTAGATTTAGAGGGAAAATTTTTCCGCTAAATTTAGCGGGGAAACTTTTCCGCTAGATTTAGCGGGGAAATTTTTACGCTAAATATAGCGAGGAAATTTACCCATCATGCACCGCGCGGTTACGCCGACGGCGACGGCGAGGCCGACGCCGCTCAAGCCGGAAACGGGCGCCTAAGAGCTGCGCTCTAAAATTAAAGACGTTTACAACTCCCTGTAATGCCGAATTAGAGCGTAGCTCTTGACGTGGAGGAGGGGAAGGTACGGAGTGGACGTTATGCCCCTCCTCCTCATCCATACCTTCCCCTTCCCCCCTCCTCTACTCCTCCCGTGCTCCTACGCCTCGTCCCCATCTTCCTCCTCGTCCTCTCCTCCTCCTCCTCCCAACCCTCCTACCCCTCCTTCCTTCCCCTCCTTCCTCCCCCTCCCCGTCCCCCTCCTCCTCCCTACCGCGCGGTGCATAATGGGACACGTCCCATAATGCAACGCGCGCGTCACCGCAGTGCATTATCGGACGTTACCCATAATTCACCGCGCGGTTGCCTCCTCCTCCTCCTCCTCCTCGCCCTCCTCCCTCCTCCTACCTCCCGCGCGGAGCATTATGGAAAACGTCCCATAATGCAACGCGCGCGTCAACGATTTATTATGGGACGTTTCCCGCAATGCACCGTGCGGTTATGCCGACGCCGACAACGCTCAAGCCGGAAACGGGCGCCTAAGAGCTGCGCTCTAAAATATGTCACTCGTAGCACACACCCAATGAAACTGTAATACTGATCCCCTTTAAACGGATACTGAAGCGAAACTTGAAATACACCTATTATGGTTTGAAATAGGTTTAATGTGATCAGTGATATCCGTAAATCATAATCGCGCGTTTGTATTTTGAACGGATGCCTATATTTTTCACCCTAAGGGGCCCGATGGGGCGCGCGCTCGAAAATCAGCCATCGCAGAGCGCGATGCGTCTTGGGATATTCGGCGCATTCGTGACGTCACTTGTGCCAGACGGGAAAGGCTACGGCGTGGATCTTGTGGTTACGAGCGTTGCCACTTGGTGGCGCGTTGACGATTTACGACCTGTGACAACGTGACCGTTTGAGATGTGCAAGGGCTGCACGCACGCTGCACCACGGCAAGTCGGCAACCACGCCACCACTGACAAAACCAGCTCCTGAGGCCGGATTCTCAAAGCGAACTTAACGACGAAAAAAGTGAGTACGACAAATTTGAGAGAAAACCCGTATTCTCGAAACGAGATTGTCGTAACTTTTGCGCAGGTTACGACAGAATCCTATGACAGCTCCGAAGCTGTCTTACGCACTTTTACGATCAAATCAACATGGCCGACAGCGTCGCTCAGTTACTTGTCGCGACGACCAACGGACATTTATTTTTCTACGTGCTCTTCTCGCGCGTCCCGACTCCTACCAGCAAGAAAAAGGAAGGAGTACTTGAAACAGACCACGACGAACAAGAACGCTGGATCCACGAACACTCGAGAAGAGCTACAACGGCCACGATTCCACCGACCAAGCGAGCGCGCCAGAATATAGTAGGCCTATAGCAGCAACACCGACTCGGCGCACTGTTGCTCCGGCGGTCCTTGGCCAAGGCCGTCTGCCCACGACCGGCTGGCCTGCTGAATGGAATATGCCCGCGCGACCCTTGTGGACCCTTCCCGGATGAATAGTTTGATCCCTGAACTAAATTTCAGAGGTCGATCTTTTCTCCTTGTCATCTCGATCTCCTTGTTTTCCGAGGCAGCGGTGACGAACGCTGTCGTCGAAAAGGAACTCTCATTGATTCTATCTCCTTGTATTGTGTGATATGGAGCTCAAATAAACGCCATACGGGTTACCTTCGCAAGACGGTATGTACTTTGTTATTAGTATGCCATTTTTATTCTGACACGACGTTACGTCACTGTCGAGCTATAGCAGTTCGTGGGAGCTACGCGATGTCGGTCCAACCTTTCTTTGCCGAGTGTCAAGTCAGTATCGAGTTGCAATCGTAATCGATCGGTCCAGAAGCGCTTACCGAAACGCGGTCTAACAGAGCGAATCCAGCACTTCGATCAAACGCGCGCGTTCGCTCCGAGTGTGAACAGGTATTCGCGTGGCTTTTGCTGACACTCTTGTAGTTCAAACGTATCTTTTTTAACGTCGGCTCGCAGCTCGCGACTCGCAGCAACTAATAGCGCCAAGCGTGCTCGCGTCGTGTCGTGCAAAGAGCCGCAACGAGAACGAGCTCACTGTGACCAACTACGCTTTGGCTTTCTCCGCCAAGGCTTTGCAAACGCGTTCAGGCCTAGGCTAATTCTGCCGGCACGCCGTATTTCCGCAGAACGGCGCTGCTCCTATGCCACAGGTGATGTCACGAGAACTTTCACACCATCCACCAGATGTGAATTTTAAATCGTTTAATTAGGTTTAAAATTAGTTCTCCTGTGTTTTACAGCGCGATATTGATATTTCCGACGTGGTGCCTGTCCCTAGCCGATATTTATGCAAAAAGATCGGCGCTAAAATTTCGCTTCGAAGTGGTTTCGAGCCTAAATTGCGGGCCTCTTTTACGAACACCTTCGATGTATTTGATTATGGTCGGCGGCGAAATGACTAAACTGATGTACAGAGAAAGATTGCCATCGCCTACGGCCGTACCCGGTGGTATTCATTTCCAGGAAACTGAACTAATGAAGAGACTAATACATGAATGTGAAGAAGCACGTCGACAGCTCAATAAGCAATGCACTGAATCGGGAAGAACAGATGCGCTCGCGAGTTTACTATTCACAGTTTGGTTTTCGTATTCACCCAACATTTTGTGAACTTTGCAAACCAAAAAAGTGTCCTATAATGACACAAAGAGTTTGTATATACACATTATATTATTTCACCTTGTATTATTTCAAAAAACGAGTACTCGAAAAATATTTCTAGAATCCCATCAAGGCTGTGTTGGAATTTTTTTAAATTATCAAACCTGCTAAAGTACTTATTAGCAGCATATCACATTATAGGCCCTTGGAAATAAACTATTTTATTATGGACAATTGCTTACGGTGAACTCAAGATAGACATTATTGCACCATGCCTAGCGCATATATACAACTTATCATTATCTTCCGGAATAGTTCCCGCAAGTATGAAGCTTGATAAAGTTTCAGTCATATACAAAGGTGGGGATAAAAACATTGTAAAAAAACTATAGACCTAGTCAAACCCGTTTATAACGAATAGCAAGAAACGCTACGATCAGTTCGATATAGCAAGTAGTTCGATATAGCGAAAACCATTTACAACGAACTTCCATGATGCGTTCGTTGTAAGGCGAGAGCTTATCTTTCTTTCTCATCATCTTCGCTTTTGCCTTGTAACAACGCGCTGGAAAGTTTTTTTTTCTTTTCTTGTATGTATGCAGAGTTTTGTTTTTTAGCTTATCTCCCCTTCTGATCGCTTCTCTTCATTGGCAACCGCTTTGGGATGAAAAGTTGGGTTTTCTTTTCTGTGCGTGCGTGCAGAGTGCTTTTTTTTAGCTTTCTCCCCTTCTGAATCACTTCTCTTTGCTCAACTTTGTTCGCAACTTGAGCTTTTGGAATTTTTTTCTTTCCTACTTTTTTTCTGGGAAGGGGAGGGGGGGGAGGAGGACAGGCTAGAAAACAATTGCTTGCGCGTTTTTGGAAGCCTTCCCGGGGGAAAAGTTCAATATAACCAATATGTTGTTCGTTATAAAAATACTTTTTACATGCATTTTTATTTAAATTTTCTGTGAGTTGGATATCGACAATAATTCGCTGTACGTGGGTTCTTTCTAAACGGGTTTCACTGTATATCCGTGCTGCCTGTTTTCTCTAAAAAAACTCGAGAAAATTATTCTTAGACGTCTCAATAACTTTTTTGTAAAACATTGGGTGTTAACAGACAATCCGTTTGGTTTTCGAAAAGGTAAATCGACTGAAGCTGCGTTGTTATTTCAAGGGGAAAATATATTACAAAACATAGAAAAGAGACTTATTACGTTAGGTGTATTCATCGATTTTAGCGAAGCATTTGATGTCTTAAATTACGAAATTTTGCTTGCGAAATTAAGTCGTTTTGGCGTTCGGGGTGTGCCACTTGCTTTACTGAAATCATATTTACAACATCGGAAAGAGTATGTCGTTATTGATGGTCATTGCTCTTCTTTTCGAAATGTACAGCTAGGCGTACCACAAGGAAGTATATTGGGACCTCTTTTGTTTAATATCTTCATCAATGATATTGTGAATATTGATAATGAAGCGCAGTTTATTATTTATGCAGTCGACACAAGCCTGTTTCTGTCTGGTGATGATTTATTTATTTAATTACCTCTAACGGCCCACAGGGGGCATTACATAGAGGGGGTACAGGGAATGTCATCATAGTCGTACAATGTTGCAATTGTATGAAAATATAAAAGGAAACATAATCACGCTAACAGAACTCAATAACGCGTAACATGGTGCATGGTCACGCACACCGGCATGTAATAATTTCTAAATGATTAAAAAGTAATACAGGAGAAGTTTACAAGTGCTACTAAAAAGAGGGTACATGGAAAACATGATAGAAAAGACTTACTCAGCGATGGTGAAATTAACAGATGGAAATATAAAGGTACCAAACGTAAACGTGCAACTAATGTAGTAATATGCAAAGCATATTCTGTTCTTAGAAAGTTTTCTAAGCGGTCTGAGATAAATCGTGCATCGTTTTAGACAATAAAAAAACGGCCTTTGGGGTGTCATTGCCCCTTTAAGCTACAAATTTACCACGCTCTATTTCAGTCTCATTTAAGCTATTGCCATCTCGTGTGGGCTACAACGACAAAAACAAGTCTTCAATATGTAATACAACTGCAACATCCGCTATATTGCGGATGTTTCGTATACAGTCCACACAGAACCTTTGTTTACAAAATTTAGAATACTGTCTGTTGGGAGCATGTACGAATACCGTTTACTTTGTGCGATTTGTTTTTTATCTGAGGCATTTGTAGATTTTTTGTACATTATTTCAGGGCTCATAATGAACGAAAGTAATGTTAACACATGCCGTACAGAGACATATGTGCTTCCTCAATCCCGCACGAACTATAACTTTCAGTCACTACATTATAATGTGCCATGCTTATTAAACAAGTATATCCCAAACAACATAAATATATAGACGTTAAATAAAAAAGACCTCCGCTTGTACTGTGTGTAGCTTCGCGTAGTGGGATTTTGAATTACATGTTTTTGTTGTGATTTTTTTTTTGCAACATGTGTTTTTGAGTGTCAAAGCTGCTGCCAATGTAAAGGAATCCCAGACCCAGTCAAGCTGTTTTTTAACAGCTTTTTGTTTGGCGATCCCTCCAGGTTTCTGGAAAATAAATGTTTGATTTGAAGTCACAGGCCTGTGAAATTAAATCTGACCTTCGTGTTTCGTTAAATTGGCCAAATAAAACTAAAGGCCGCAAGGGGTGTACTTCGGCAACTGTGGCTGAAGTATAACGCTGGGCGCCATTTCATGAACCTATGTAAACAGATCTTTATTTGTTTGAACAGATGCCCTTTGTAGGTTTCGTTGTCACCAGCCGTTAAATGTAAATTTTTATGCCACTGACGAGGCTGAACACAAGTGAGTTTTTGTGCAGACGTCTTTTTTCGGCGTCAGATATTTCGAACCCCAGACACTGGCAAGTTTTAGAACAGCGTAATCAAAACATTTTGCGCACGCGCAAAAAAAAAAAAAGTTATTTTTGTGCATGTGCTGAGCCCAAACCGCGTTTAGGATGGAGAGGGCGCTACTTTACGTACACAAAGATTTTGCGTACGCTATTCTCACTCGTGACAATTTCGTGACAATTTCTTACGGTCTAAATCTTTTTTGTTGAAATAAATTAGCTGAATCGAGGTTATCTTAAGAAAATCATTAGATCGCTAGAAAGACTGTCGTTACGAGACAGAACACGGTATTTCTTAAAATTTATAGATAAACTGATCGAGCTAATGTCGCGAAAACTATTAAAAACGTCAAACATATGTAGGTGTTAAATTATGAACAAAAGATCGCACTGATGTTGGCGTACCATTATTTCTAGCATCAGATAAAATGCAAGTTAAACGTACGTTGTCTATTCCTCCACGAGTTCCCTCACATAATCAACAGAAACTGTTTTCGATCTATTATGAATACAAAAGACGATTCTTTCAGAAAAAAACACATAGTCTCTTTACGCTGAATATTCTTAATTGTCACGAGCTGTCGCTCCTTATTGCGCGATTATAAATATACGCGCTTCTTATTGCGAACGTTCCGCCACTACTAGTAAACAAACCTGAGTTGTCATAAGTAATTGACCTTTGAACTCTCGTGCTGTCTTACCTAGGCGGCACACCAGGGTTGGTCCAACGTTCGCACAACATGGAATGGATTTGCCTCCAATACTGGACCCAATGTTGAGTTCAACCCACTCCAAGGTTGGGCCGATGAAAATACCGATATTTTGCCAGGGTTGCTTCCACTGTCATTCCAATACTGGCATTCCAATTTATCTAACTCGCTACCAATATCTGTAACCAATATTACGCCATGATTTCCAATATTGGTTCCTAATGATACTCCAGGATTTCTAACATTGGCATCCAATTATACGTCAAGATTTCTAATATTGGTGTCGATTGATATGGAGGAATTTCTGATTTTGGTATTTAATAATATGCCACGATTTCAGATAAAGGTATCCCAAGATCCGCCATTTTGTTACAATATTTTTAACAAACTATATTCCGGCTTTTCCAATTTTCCAATCACAAACCAGTTTCCCCCAATATTGGCAATCAGTGATGGTCCATTTTTCTAATCCTGTTATTCATTGTTAGCAATGTTTTCTAATTATGTTAGCCAGACTAAACACGAACTTTGCCAATAATGGGGCCTCTCTCAGCAGGGTTTCGACAATTATTTAACAAAAACATCCCTGATACATATTTATGTGAATGATGACGAACATTTATAGTATAATATATATTTGTTTTAGTCCAGTTTATGTCAGATAGAACCAGTGAAGTCATCTATGTTTGCATTAACCTAAGAGGCAACAAACACATTGCATGTTTTAATAATTCTAATTTTTTTCATCGTGCACGGTGTTGCAAATAAAGGTTGTATTCTATTCTATTCCAACTAATGAATGTCGGACTTTTTTGTCAATTGCAAATCAGCCAAAATGATAGGGACAAAATTGTATGCCCCTCTGAACCATCAAATTCCAACATAGCTACAGATTAAAACTCATTTTTAGAAACATTGCTGCCTTGGAAATCTTCCTTGCCAAAACGAAATTTGTTTCAGCAGGATTTCCAGCTTGATGATGGCTCCCAGGACGCGAACTGAAAAGAGTTGCGAAACACGATTAAAAACTTTAGCTTGTGTAGTAATATATCAGAAGGTGTTATACCTTCCGGAAGAAAATAAAATACAAGATGACACGTGCAAAAACACAAAGGCTTTTTTTTTTTTCGAACAATTCAGATTTGGCAGGCAGTTGATGTACAGCGAACGTCATGTCCCGTGAAGAAATAAAACAACATTAATTAAAATATAGGTACACGCAATAATATACGTGGCTTCCACATGACGTCATCCAAACAGCGATTCGATGGCCAGCAGAGAGGAGGTAAAGAAGGAGCTCCCTTTTACCAGGCCCAAGCCCAGACTTCGCTATTCTACTCCCAGAATATGATAGAAGATTAACCCGCCACTCAGAATTCCTACAAAAGCAGCTTCTCTCTCTCTCCTTCATGGTGGACAAAAGTACGCGATATGACGTTAGTGAAAGCCATATTATTTGAGACATCAGAGAGAAAATATATTGGGAATTGGTAGCTGTTTGCTGAAGAAGTATGCTATTTTCTGAAGAAGTTTAAGGTACTTAAACTTCTTCAGAAAAGCAAATCAGGAAAAAGAATATTAGACACAAGCCTGTCCAGAAGAAGAAATTAATTGGGCCGTACGGGTTCACTATCGATTGAATAATATCCCTTTCTCAATCATACGCACTCGTAGGCCAGACAGGTCGTCACATACTGGGTTAGTTAACTTGGACCAATAGAAATCACGCAGCTTTATTCTTAGAATTAGCATACCGCTCGCTTGTTTTATCAAAGACACCGTGCAATCAATGCACAGTTTTATTTGAAAATTATATGAATTTAATGGAAAAAATCCCTAATTAAAGGCCGACCAACAAGCAGAAAAGAGGAGGCGTACTCTCCTTTCCTCGACTTAGTCCTCGCCGCTTTTCCCGCAAGAGGAAAAAAGGAAAGAACCTCACTTTTTTATGTCGCCGTTTAGACGTAGAAAAACAATTGTGAGCAGTAGCAAGAGCTTTACTCGACCTTTCGAGCAGAGCCTGCTCTTTTTCAGGTGAAGAGAGAATACAAGTTGCAAGATGTTTCAGAGATTGAGAGAAGGAAAGAGAGAGAGGATAAATCAATGATAAAGAGACATATTTTCCTCTCTCTCTCTCTCTCTCCCCTACGATCTCTGTAACAACTTGCAACTTGTACTCTCTCTTCACTTGAAAAAGAGCAGGCTCTGCTCGAAATGTCGAATAAAGCCTCCGCTGCCGCTCACAGTTTCTTCTACGTCTGATACTCTCTTGGTGAAGGGTGGCTTGTTAACACTTTTGATCGCCGTTTAGAACTACAAAAGGTTCGTCTAGCGGTCAGGCGCATTGTTTCACGCTAACTGCACTGTAGGTGTCTGTGCGATCCCTATCGGTCCTCCCACGCAGATTCGGTGACGTTCCTGAACGAAGATGGCGGCGAGTCTGGCCGGCAACTGGTGTGCCTCAGCTCGTCCAAGATGGCGGCCGTGCTGGGCGTGTTGGCCGTGGTGCTGGTCGCCTCGCTGGTCACCAGCATCTGCATGTGCGTCCGAGCGCGGGAGTGGAAACGCCGCTTCCTGCACCGTCGGCACCGGCTAGTCAGAGCCACAGCCAGCGCCTCGGCAGCGGGCTTTCCCTATGGGCGCGTGGTGGACTTCTAGGTGAGGCATTGGGCGAGATCTGCGCGCGCGTGCACGTGCGAGGCTCGGGGTAGAAAGCTCTCGGAACCAGACCGTTCATTCCAACTTAGATTACTGCGTCCGGGCCCTGATTAAATGCTTAAAAACCCAGATGACTTGTCACATTCATGTTCTATTTTTCTATACTGCGATAGACAGTAGATAATGTCTAACCTCACCCGGCCTAGTTTACACATCAGACCCCAGGGTGCGGGGAGGCTCCTCGATACCTCGTGGCGCGAGTGAAATGCATGAAGTTGCGTGCAGTACAGGCGAAGGCAAAGCCAGGTGAGGGTTCAAGGTTCAGGGTTCAAGGCACTAGGTTCAAGCACTAGGAAGGTCGGGGCGATGGAGATAAACCTACTCTCCTCTCTAACATTCCCAGTGCTCTCCCTTTCTCCCCATCGCCCTGCATTGCCTTCCTCTCCCCTCCCGCCTTCCTAGTGCGTGCCCTTTCTGTTTTCGCCTGGCGTTGCCTTCGCATACGCTGCACACAACTAGTGACGCGGAGCATAATAGGGAGTTGTCCCGTTTCTGCAGACCCGCAACGCTCTCCGCAACCCGCCACAACCCCCCCCCCCTAAAAAAAAAAAGAAAAGAAAAACGAAATTAGCGGCGCGCATGCGCAGTACGAGCTGTTCAAACTTAGTCGTAAACTCTCAAAAAAAAAAAAAAAAGGTTCTGAAAAGGGGGGAACAATCAACTTTTACACCCTCAATCGGGTCAGGAAGGAAGTACCTCCTCGAGGGAGACAGACACTAACGCCCCCTATCACTCTTAAAAGGAAGGTTGCCAAAAGGTCACCAAAAGGCCAACTTGTACACTCTCAATCTGGTGAAGAATGAAGTGCCTTGCTTATTACCTCCACAAGGGGAGAGATACTACCGCCTCCTATTTGAAATGCGTTTTGAGAAGGTAATGTAAACCCCACGTCACTTCCCTTCCCTTTGGATTTCGTCGGCGGTGGAACGCTGGTACTTCTCGCTTTTACAAGCCATGTTTTTGCGTAAAAACAAACGAAAACAAGCTCTTTTTGTATAAAATTTTATTTGAGATCAGTACAAAATAACAGGAGCGTGATGTTTGCATACAATTTTAGTTTACAGGGTTTTTGCGGCACATTTAATATTGTTTTTATACAACCATGTCTCACCTGTGGCTCTCAGGTTGGGCGTCCCGACCTGGGTGCGTCCTGACCTCGGCGAATAATAGCGGCTCGCCCGCGTTGGAAACAGGGGTTGGCAGACCTGAATCCCCTTCTACTGTATACGTTTCGGCGCCGAATAGGGCCGATCAAAGCCAAAATTGAACAGTAGCAGGAAACGCAATCGTATGCAATACTCTGGCTCCAGCGAGAAGGCGCCACCGGCCCTTTGAACGAATACGTGCAGCCTTGGAGTTCGCCGAGTGGTCGCTGCGGGTTTCATGGTGGCAATGCGATCGCGTTTAGTTCGGTTAAGTACTGATCGGTGCCACTTTTCGTATGCAGTTTCCCAATCAGTTTCTAGAGTCGGTGACAGGCCAAGAACGAAGTGGAAGCTCCTCCCATCTCTTTCCACTTTAGTAGAGCGAACGCTGGAGAGCAGGTGACCTCCTTTCTACCGTTCGCTCCACTGAAGTGGAAAGAGGTGGGAGGAGCTTCCACCTCGTTGTTCGTAAAATGGTTCGCTGTAAAGGGTGTAAACTGGGTGACTGTTATTGCCCCCAGAAGAGGTAAAGGTACACCCTTGAAGCATGTGCTCTCACTCAGAAAAAGGGTGAAAGCTTCAACCCAAAGGTATGCCCTATTATGGAAGTAATATTACACCCTTGAAATAAAGGTTATTGCTCCCCATTAGAGATAAGGTTGTCTCCCCAGGGGAGCACGGGTGCACCCTGACATAGGGTGCAAATGTTACTCCCAAGCGGAAGGGGTAAGTTTGCTACCTTTTGAGACGAACTTCAAAGACACGCAAGTTACACCCTAAAAGGTGTGACAAAAGGAACCTTTTTTTTTCCTCCGTTTCTCAGGGAGGCCCTGTCGCACCAGAGCCCCCTTCCCGTACGGCCACCTCTGCGCCCACACTTCTACGTCGTACGGACAAGCCCGTGCAGGCATCACGAGGACAGCCCGTGCACTGGCCACGGTCGCCACGGTGGAGCCCGGCGGGACTGCGGTACCCGCGGCAACCACGGAGTTCGAGGTCCCCACGGAACGCGTGGTACTGACGAGAGTCCCCAGGGGCTCGGCAACACGCCACTTGCGGATTCCGTGAAACCCAGGCGGTCTGCGGGACTCACGGAGTCCACCAGCGCCTGTGCCCACGCCACGCAGCGGCTGACCTGGACGAGGAGTGCCGGCTCGCTCAGCGTGCCACCCGGGCACTCTACGGCCTTGAGGGCACCGTGGGTCTCTGGTAGAGCCCTGCTGTGCTTCGGCTACCAGTGCGTGGACACTTTTATGCGCTATGATATACGTGTTCATAGTGACGTCATCCGTCGGACCTTTGCGTGCGTAACTCTGAAAAAAAGAAGATTGCTAATGTAATTTATTCAAATCATGTTATGTTTTGCTTGCTCTGCTACTTTCATAATCATGTGTTCTTATTCATGTGTACAGGCAAGAGAAATTTTACAATTCTGTGGAATTGTCATTGCGCAAATGAGAAGTTCAGTGCAGTACTGCAATAGAAAGCTTGATTCGAGTTTTTACAATTTGCAGGTCATTTGATTGAATTTGAAATAGTGAGGAAAGTCTTGTGACTTATATGAAGTTGCAGGCCATGTCATAAATGCTCCTAGATGTCCACAGTTCTTCAATGAGTGCTTTATGCATAACAGAATCAATCCATTCAAATTATGAGCTTTGTCATTTGTACTCATAAGTACTCATTTTAAAGTGCTGCATGTATCTATATTTATTCCTCTTAGAAGGCATTTTTCTTGTTCAATTTGTAGACATTTTGCTGAATACCAACTTCACAAAACTCCCTATCAAATTTCAGATTTGCATATATACAAAAAAGCATAGAACTTGCATATCAAAAACAGCATTTTGTTTTGCATTCAGAAGGGCTTGGCTATAGTTGGTGACAGTTTAGGAGTTGGGGGAAAGCTCCTCCCCTCTTTCCACTTTAGTTGAGCGAAAACTGGAGAGGAGGCGACCAACTCTCCAGCATTCGCTCTGCTAAAGTGTTAAGGGGTGGGAGGAGGGATTTCAAGATCGTCTTTTTATGGCCCGAACTCATTTTACGCATCCTATAAAACCCAAAATTATAATCCCGGGCGGCCTTCTTCGCCCTCAAAAGCGCTACCAAACATTGCGACGCACACTTTTTTCTGATATATCTCGGAAGTGGTGTGTCGCGGTGTTGAGTCTCGTTTTTATGGGTGCACGATTGTAATGGAACACTGACACCCCCAATTTTTTTTTTTTTTCCAGGTGATTTATTATGGTGTCAGAAGACCACCCAACCAATATTTTGCTATAGCGTCGCGTATATTTTTTAATAGTAAAAAAACGCAACTGCTCGAAACTGAAACTGGACTAGGAATTAAGGAAGAAGATATATAGATGAGGAGAGAGTTGGCAGAAGTCACATGGCTGTGCAACTTTTCTTTGCTTCAATCAACGTATTTGCAGCTTTTTAGAAGCCACAAGAAATGGGTGTCATATGTCTCTTCTGTTTTTAATATTAAGTGTGTGCCTTCAATGACCCACAACTTTGATTATCTTCGGTGGTTGTGTCTAAACCATAGAAAACGGCACGCGACCACGGAGAAGAGAGTGAGCGCGACTCAAACTGACCAGTTCTTGATCGGAGGTTTTCAGGCAGAAGGAAAACAAATTTCGAGCCGCAAATTGTGTTCTGGGTAGTTGGGCTCTTATATGTCATGTACAAATAAAAATCTTGGTGAGCATAAATACCCTGTCAGTTTTGTTGGAGCCCAGCTGCGTCGGCTCCAACAAAACGGGGTAAAACCGGTTTCGTTGCAGCCAATGCAGCTGTTGCCGTAGAAACCCTTGCGCTCGGTCAGACTCGACGCAAGTGTGTGAATCGCCCTTTACGGTGCATAGATTGAGATCGTGCTATAAAAATACCATCTCAAAATCTGCCTCAGTGCCCCTTTAACCTATCACCGACCATTAGCGGCGAGATGTTTTGGTGGCGCCCTCGTATGGTTAACTCTCGTGACGTCATTACCTTGCGAACAACGAGTTCGATGGTGTTTGTAATGAGCATGATCGAAGCTTGAGATCATAGAGCTCTGAAACCAACAATGTCAACACCGTCAAAATTGAAGTTCTTACATTCCTCTTATTTCTGTCGATGAGAAATTTTTTGCCGACGTCATAGTCAGCATTCCGCCAATCGTGGAAAGCTGACCACAGCGACGCTTTCGATCGCGCACGTTGCCAATAGTCGGTGATGTAGGTCGCCCAGCGCGCAGCTTTCTCGACTGTTGTGTCATCCGCTATATGCTTTCACTCCTTCGTTTGTGCTATAGCAGTGTTCTCCTGCATGCACGAATGAAGGATGCACACAAGGCATGACTTGGCATGTTTTTTTGCATGAAATGCTATTAGCAGAGATTATATAGAACTCTGAAGGGCAATTTTGATACCAACTTTGGTGGTTTTCATTCAAAATGTTTAAGAATAACTCGAATTCTGTGAAAAAGCTTACATTTAAGGTGTGCATGAAAGCCCCATCTGGCATCCATAAAGTAGTTTTTTTTTTTTTCGAAGACTCACGTGGTTGCAAGCCAGAATATACGGGAATTGTCGAAAACGGGACTGGCTATGCTGTATAAAATAGAGATTTATACAATTGTTTGATTGATTGTAGGTTAATAGCACATCCGCATCTAAGGCTATAATGCGGCAAAAATAGATTTATACCATATGCAACAAAAAGTTTAACTAAAAGTTAAACTCAAATATTCGAAGAAGCTGTGGTTTATTCATCTGTGAAGTCTAAAACAAGCCAAAGCTACCCATTACCAATGCAAACTTGTGCACATAGACTGAGCAATGGTACGAAAGGTGACTGCAGCTAGTCTGTCGCAGGTTTCATCAAAGTATGACCCTTACCAGGATTCTGGGCCGGCTTGTTCATAACAAATAATTCTTACCAATTTTAACTGAGACAATGGAAGGAGAGGTGCTGCAAATGCTAGCACATGAGCAGCATAGAGAATGCAACTCCCAAGTGCTATATAGCTCTAGCAATAATTTCTTTTGCACCAGGAGATGGAGTGCAAGCAAGCTTGCAGCAGTGTATTTCAAAGCTCACTTTTTAAACTCTTGAGAAGCATGTTCAAATGCCCTTTAGTGTGTAGGATGAAAGTAAAGTGATTGCATTCATGCCACAGTCTCCTACATGTATGGTCCAGTAGTATTGCGAATAAAACGTCTACTATAGAGGTGTCCTACTGCAAATATATTTTACCAATGTCTACATGTAAACAATACAACAGAAGTAGTGATGGTTGGCAAGTTATTTCTGATATACCTGTGCACTGTGATAAATAGTAGCTAAGCATCAAGCAAATAAAAATCCAAAGTTCATTTGTTTGTACTGAGAGTTGTATGGTCACATAACAGGCAAAAAATAGATGCGCCGCCAAATATAACTGCATACTTCTGTCTCTTCAAAAAACCTGAGGCTGTGGGATTCACAAAATAGTAGAGGGGCATACATGCCCCATATTTGTTTGTCCTCTGCTCGTGTTCCTTAGTCTTTCAGGCTTTTAGAAGTACTGGCACTAAACTCGTTTGTATCGGGGTCGTCTCAGCCAAGACAAACTTCAGCTCAGAAATTGGTACAAAGGGAACAAGGTTACAGAAGCACAACTACAGCAGCAAACCAACGAAGGCCAGCATCAAAACAGAAGAAGTCTCTCACGATAATCTTTTTATTAATAAAAAAAAAAGGTCCTAAAAAAGACTGGCAGTGTCCCAGCTCGTTAACAATAGATTCGCGTAATGTAATGAACAAAACGAACACAGTTGAGGCCAGAGGCCTAATAGGGAGGAGTGAGTTGACTCGACATCAGGATGAGGCTAGAAGAAGCAGGCAGCTCCAATCTCGAGACCAAACTCCTGCCCCTTGAAGCCAATGTCTCTGGGTGCGACGTCCACGATGGGCAGCCGCTGCGGCTTCTCTGATTTGTACTGCAGTGTGCTGGAGCTCCACTCGTCCTGACGTGTCTGCAGAATGATGGGTTCGTATGCCCAGAGTCACAACAGGAATGCGCCAACAGAGGCTGGTCACAACCAGTATGCACGTGCATGTCAATCAACTTGATTCGTACAACTCAAAATCAAACTCAAAGTTGTCCAACTCCCACTTTTGCAGTCGAGTGGGGCATCCATGATAGTATGTGGTTTAACCTGGCATGAAGAAGGCAAATGAAGAGTGCAATACATGCTCTTCGATTCCTACTCAATCTAATCAAGTCTCACTGCACGTGCTAAGCAGTGCAAAAGGCTGCAATGCATAAAAATGTTAATAATTAAATTTGGTAGCAGGATACAATAATGTCTGGTTGTTTAAGATGTAGGTAGGTCTTACGATGCCAAAAGGTTTAATGAAATAAATAGGATTGTGCAAATGTTTGCATAGTAGTTTTGAATAAACCGCTATTCAACATCTCTACCCATTCTGAGATGAACTGCAATATTCATAGTTTTCGAAGTGTTGATCGCTATGGGGTAGCCCACTTGAGTGTGCTTCTCACTCAGCACCCAGCACTAAGGAGAAGCAAGAGCCGTGGAGCTTGCTTTTGCGGGTGTTGCTTCTTCGCAGTGCACCAGCGCTCAATAAGAAGCATGCTCAATGGTGCCAACCCACTGCTATCAACACTTCGAAAAGTATGAATATTGCAGTCGCCCACTTAGGAGAAAAGCACACTTTCAAAGCAAGATGGTGCAAGCATGCCTTCGTGTATCTGAAAAGAAACAAAAACTTTCCAAATGTTGATAATTATATTGCGGTAAAAAAAATTAAACTGGCTATTAAGTAAGAGAATCTGTTAGGCAGAGATGCTTTGACAACTGCATTAATCTTTCATTACTGACTTTTTTTTTTTGTCAAATTCAAGATTGAAGGAAGGTTATTTGTATGTAGCAAGGGATTTATAAACCCCCTCAATAAAGTATAGCTGGCCATTTCTATAGTGCCAAATGCATAGCTTACTTGCCATCCCAATGTATACATTGGACTTCCTGAGGTCACAGGCCATGAACATAGGTAGATTAAAATTAACGTAGCTTAGAAATCAACAAGTTGAAGCCTGGGAACATCCTTCATGAATTCTGCTGGGTTTCTGTTTAATAGTGAAAGACTTGGAGAAACTATTATAGTATATTTGATTTGAAAATATTCGTCCAAAACCACTATTTGCTTTGAACTCAAAATCCACCATTTACACAAACCTAGAAATACATTTTTGAGAAAATGGCTTTTCTGATTTGGTATATATCAAATTACCTTTCTAAAAAATATTACCACTCCATATAACCTATAAACATGAAGAACACTTCAGCAGTCCTTCTTCTACGAACATTAAATAAAAACATCAAGTGCCTTATTTCTCTGAGTTGCAAAGTTTTTCAACATTGACAAGGCCTTATGGGTGTTTTCTGATGTTCATCTTGGGCAAATATTAACAACTTGTCTGTTATTTTAATTCGGAAGAATGGAGCTCTGAGGTGGTGCTGGTTTTATAGTTTTAGGTTCAGTTAAAACCCATTTCCATCGGTTTTTTAAAATTTTTATTAGCCTTTTGCATTGTTTAAATGTGCCAAAGTTCTCATGCACTTTGATTGATTCCTGGTGAGTTTTCTTGGTCACAAGTGTTGTGTAATGTCAGAATTATAGCTATAAATATTAAACTTCAATGTGAAGTATATGTATTCATCCACCTTAGGCTTTCCTTTAATATCTACTCAAACTTTCATTTTCGTGTTTAAATTCTTATCTAGGTTTGTTCACTGTTTTTCTTTGTTTATAATTTACTCACTCTTCTTTCTGGCCCTCGAGACTATGACAGATCACTTATATGATCCCTTAACCAAAAAGTTTGGAGACCCTGCCCTAGACAATCTCAGAAAACACTTTAGTGCCCCTATAAAGCAGTCTCTTTCTTCAGTCTTCCTCCATAGTCCTTTAGCAGAAAGAGAACAATATTATACTATTATCCCAATAACTCTCAATTTGTTATCAACACAAAGGCCTCATAAAGAACAGTAATCCTTCATTATAACGAAGTCAACGGGACGGAAAAGAAATTTGATATAAGTAGGGTTCCGCGTTTTCGGTTTCTATGTTTTCGAAATTCGGCATACTTTTTTTGGTGTTTATTTTAAAATTCAATTTTCGGTTTTTTTCGGCGTATATTTATGCCCAAAAAAGTTCATCGGCTTTTTTCGGTGAATATAAAATAAACACCAACGGACACCGGATCAGATGTTCCTTGTAGCTCTGATATCTGTGAGCACTCAAAAAATGACGGTATTGATACATTGAAAACAAAATGGACACTTTATTTGGCAAATCTGTGCATCTGTAAAAGAATCAAGAAAAAAACCCAGAAATACAAACAAGTCGGATATGAAGCCTATGCCCAAAAAACATGGAACTTCACCTTCTGTATATCATGATTACGTGATCTTATTATAGTACACACACATGTACTTTCCCAGGTTCTCCTCGTTGATCCGCACTCTTTCTTTCCTATTAATATGACCCTGAGCTTTGAGAATGCCCTCCCAACGCTAACACTGGACACTGGCAGGCTGAGGAGATGAAGCGCTGGCTGAGCCTAAATCGGCCAATCAACCAATTGTGACCGCCAAAAGAAACACGGGGCGACGTTTTGAAGCACAACACAACATGCAGAGCTTGCATCACGTCAGTCTTCCTTACAAGTTTGAAAACACGCTCGTACATGGCGAAGTCATGGGGCACTTAAGACTTCACGTTCCGATCGATGATGTGCACATTAAACCAAAACGTCGTGATGGCATCCGTGTATCCCATACATTCGGACACGTTTCGATAGACACTATCGTTCCACTTTTTCGCCTCGGCACTGACCGACTGGAAGGTTAAAGTGACCTTTTCCAGTTAAAACTGAATTTTAGAACATGGATTCGACGTATTATTATCGGGTTTTATCGGTTTAAATTGAAGATGCCGAACCTAAAAACTGACCTTTTTCGGTTAAAACCGAATTTCCGAAAATGAATTTGGCGCACTTTTATCGGTTTTTATCGGTTTAAACCGAAAACTCCGAACCCTAGATATAAAGGATAATTTGATAAAAGCGATAAAGCCGATAAAACAGCGCCGGCAGCCTTCAAGGTGGACGGGAACACTGAGGAACACTCTGACTGTATATTTAATCAAACAAACCTTGGTTATGAAAAACAAGCTTCAGCTTTACCAAGTAAAAAAATAATTAAGTGGAATTTTCCAATAATTTCAACCGGGCATCAGTGCTCCTCGAACTGCTCCAGGCATCGCAAGAACACTGTCACTGCTGCTGCACTCCACTTTGTTTCGAAGCAGACGTAGGATGTTTCCACAGTTGTCGGCATTTCCTGAAGTGCCTTTCTGGCTTCACTTCGTGGTTACCCTGGCCACATGCAAGGTCTACGATCGCAGCACCTGTGGCAGAGTAACAATGGGAACGTCCGCATCGACAAGCCCAAACTAATGAGTTATCCTCGGTGGCTTCGCCAACATGTTCTCACACACTCCTGTAGAGACCGTTGCAGCTCTGGGAATCGTGCGCCAGCTAGGCAGGCATGCTTGCGTAAGAAAATCCGACATGCACGAAGCAGTTGGCAATCTTTCATCTCCGGGTCGCGGGCACGCTTTCTCTTGCACGAGAAACTTCCCGAACCCGTCCAGTATGCCTTGCTTGTTTTGTAAAATGGTAGACAGTGTCAAACAGTCAATATCGGAATGTCGAATTCTTTGGCGATTTCAGACTTGGGCCGACCACTTTTCTCAGCCTCGCAGATCTAAGCAATTTTCGACAAACACTCCCACTCCCATACGACACACATGTGCGTGTAACGTGTGGTACGCTGCAGGCGTGCCCGTGCAAGCGCGTGTGTAGGGGGATCCCTCAGGGATGATCTCCTCCGTCGTCCACCATTCCCTCGATCCGATTCCAACAGGAGTCGGGCAGCGTCGGCTGCGGGTGCTACGAGTAACGTCGTAACGTAGACGCTGCTCCTACTGCTACCTGCCCGCGTCGGCACATCGGCATCGGAAGCGGCGCTCTGCCCTCCATCACCCGTTTGTTCCGTTTACTTGTTTGACGTTTTCCCAGTTTGCCCTTTGACTCGGTGAAGACGGGGGAGGGAACGCAAGGGTCTCCATGCACCTCCGTGTAGGATTGTGTGCTTTCGGCACCTCGGCCTTTGTAGATGGTTGGCCGCCGAGCATGGTTGGCTGCCGATACACTTCGAATAATCCAATTCAAAATGCACGCATTTCGGTTGGGACCACAATAAAACTTCGATGAAAGTGATAATTAGAAAAGAGATTTCGTTATAACAAGAGATTACTGTCTAAGCTTTATGTAAGAACTCTGCAACATTTATGGATTTGGTAAGTACCCAAATTCTCGCAACTGGAAGCATGCACACTTCATAAAAACTTGCAAACTGCGTTGATGCGAAGGACGGGAATGGAAAAGGTTCCTCGGCGGAGCAGTCTTTCAAGGCAACTAGGTAGTGGTTTCCACGAATAACCCCTTAATGGCTTAATGGCTAGAGGTAATCTGCCATTTTGTGGTTTATGAGAAGTGCATTTTTACTTGAATCCTAGTTTCAGTGATGGAAGTGCAATTTGACCTTTCGTAGCAGGTTTTGTAGCAGGCAAAATAGTGGTTTGGAGCAGCTACTGACACATTTGGAGCAGATGCCGACATCTGTCAGCACCTCACCCGAAAATTAAAATTTAATTGCATTGCTAAATAAGTTCTTACCTGATAATGACTGAGGGTTCCTCTTTGATGCTGAAGCATATCACTTATTATTTTTTTGTAGTAAGAATAGATAGTATGCAAAAGGAACAGTCTTTTTAGTAAGAAGGCTCAGCTCAAAGTAGGTTCTTGTTAAAGTGAATAATCAAAAATGGTTGAAAAATAAAGCAGGGCACAACACTTTAGGTGAAATAGAGCCTTTCTCTCCCTCCCCCTTTACACACGATAGTCAATTTAGCCTGTAAATATAATGCCTGTAAAATGTCCGCGAAAATCAACATATCCACTCAGTAAAAATATGTTCCTCCAAGTTTTATGAACGCCAAACTTAAGCATCTAATATCATAAACTGCAAAAACAACCACCTACACCTACATTTGTGCTTTAAAAGTGAAACTGCACTTTAGTGGTGTTCAAACCAGTGTTGAATCGAAGTTTGCTACCCTTTCGATTGATTCCTGCATGAAAACAACCTTGATAACCGAATTGATTCAAATCTAGTCACATTTTTTCTACTTTCTTGGTACAGATTTTTAAAATTAGAGGTCAGCCTGTAGTGAAGGCCAAAGAAGGTTGACTTGTAATAGTATTCAGCATAATTTCAGATCCAATTGCACTAACCTATGCACCATGTCAGCCGGTGCTCTTAGAACACCAGTGCAAATTGGTGAAGCTCGACACGGGAAGCACTGGTGTGGGGCGGTAAAGGTTGACGCAAGCGGCACAAGTGCCACAGTACACTACAGCCACGACATGGAGGCATGCGGCAGACATGATAATCAACTGATATAATCAGAAGTAAAAGACCCTAGTTCTGTCTTATTACAGTAGTTGCCATCCCAGTATTAATTTTTCTGGAGACTTTTACTTCCTGACATTGCCCACATTGTCTGGGAATTCAGATGATGAAGCCAGCAGTACACTTTGTTTCATATTAGGTCAAAATGCAGACGACGCTACAGCTAATGGAACCAAGCAAATGGTGTCAAAACCATGACATTATGGCATTGGTCATCTATCTGTACGTGCTCTTTCATCGGCTAAATGAATCAAGCGTAGTGACTTCCCCTACACTTGCACTTTTAGTATGTGTGTTTGTGGTTGTAAGTGTTTAAGTCTTTGACTGTGCTCTGACCTGAGAGGAAACAAACTAGATGGTGGGCAGAGATGCTGTGGAATACATATGTGTACTTCTTTTGTTTCCTACTACTTCTCTAAATATTGAGATAGAGCAATTATAAATTATTTTTATTGTTTTTTTTAAGGCCTACCTCGGCACATGTGTGGCACAATTTTTGAGAAAAGATGGCGCTTCCGCACAAGATGTCGCAGAATTATGTTTATGGCGCCATTTGGCGCAAATAGCGCAGCACCTCCATCACCGGAGTTTTTCTAGAATTGTTGGTTTGGGCTTCAGAATAGCGGAGAACATTACCAGGTGAAGCGTGGTCAGAAATGCATCAGAGAGAAAATTAACCGATTGTACCAATAACAGAAGACAATGTCTGCTTTCAAAGTGCAAATAGCCTAAGTGAGAGAAAAAGGAAGAGATGTTTCAATCCCTAAGCTCAATCAGATTGCCACATCTGGTTCTCAGGAGGCACTTCTGTTTTGGTGCTCGGTGCTCGTCCTTGTGTGCCCTATCATGCAAAGATATATTAGCAGTGAAGTTCTGGAGAAAGTGAACCCCGTATCAATCCCGCTTAGAGAGCAAAGGACACCACTATGAGAACAATTTACCCTGATGCTTCACCTAAAGCTGAACGATGCAGAATACGTCGTGTGTGTGTGTCGACCTGGTTCCATCAGTTTGAATCTGTTTTGCCCATTTTACAATTTTGGAGTAATCTGCCAGGGATGCTGATACAAATGTCATCAAATTCTGTGCCAATAAGCTCTTGAAGTATCTAGGTACGTTCTAAGTTTGGCGACCGACCTACAACGAGCCAATACATCTTTTAGCAAAAAAGTAAAACAGCGTCCAAGAAACGGACAACAAGAAGACGAAGTGTACAAACAGAGCACTGACTCTCAACTGATTTATTGGAAGAAAACACAAATTGACAAGCATTACAGATCACCCAAAAAACATCAAGTCATTGCCCCCTGCACGTTTCAAGCCTGCTCGAGAATCCCAACTCTTTGCCAAATAATGCGATAGGAGGCGAACTGTCGCACCTGTCTTTTTGACTCGACATATAAAAGGCTTCTAAAATTTCTCTAGTCATCTGTTGCCTGTCTTCCTTAGATACTCGTTTTATCAAGAACAGGTTTGCAACCACACCTATCACAGTGTATTGCCAAGTTGCCTGCTGGCGATGATCTGACCGATAGAGCATGCTTCTCTTAAAGGACACATACAAAGGAAAAAATTATTTTTAAACAGCCTAGATGGAAAAAGTATGTTATAAAACGAATTTACAAAGAAGAAAGAAAATTTTTAGAGCTATATTAACGGCACAAAACGAATCTGTAGTTGGCGCTCGCGGGAGCCGCCGCTGGTCACGTAGTAGACCTGTGCGTCGCCGCCGCCGCACGCTGAGCGTTTTGCGCCGCCGCTTCAATGCGTTTCTCCACGCTGCCGCCGCACAAGTTCATCTGCTTCGTGGCGCCGCCGCCGTCATCTGACCGGCGCACAGGTCTATCACGTCTGCTTGCGCTTTTTCAAAGCTTCATTTGGGCTCTTAAAGTTACTTATTAATCTTTGTTTTTTGTTGCACTTCAAACGAAGATGAATAAGTAAGTTTTCGAGACCATAGGAAGCTTCCGAAAGAGCGCAAGTACCACGTGACAAATAGGGGCCAGTCACGTGATAAATATGGGCCACTTTTCCGCGGCGCCCGTGGGCGCCAACTACAAATTCGTATAGCAACGTAAATATAGCTCTAAAAAATTTATTTTTCGTTGTAAATTCGTTTTATGACTTCCTTTTCCCAACCCGGCTGTTTAAAAAAAAAGTTTTTATTCTTTGCATGTGTCCTTTAATTTCTCGTTCACAGATTTGCCGTTCTTGCCGATGTAAACATTGCCACAGGACAATTTAATGTTGTAAACTACACCGACAGCGCACAGCACATAGATTCCCCTGTGGTTCTTTCCAGATACAGGACTACTAACCCTGCTCCTGTCGACTTTAGCGCAAAGACGCCCAAACTTCTTTTTGCACTCTTTTTGGTGCTAAAGTCGACAGGAGTAGGGTTAATATTCCAGTATGTGGAAAGAACCACAGGGCAATGTATGTGCTGTGTGCTGTTGGTGTAGTTTACAACAATAAATTGTCCTGAGGCAATGTTTACATCGGACAGATGTTTAAACGAGAGGTTAAGAGAGCACGCTCTATCGGTTAGATCCTCGCCAGCAGGCGACTTGGCAGTACACAGTGATAGGTGTGGTTGAAAACCTGCTCTTGTTAAAATGAGTATCTTAGGAAGACACAGTCAACAGATGAATAGAGAAATTTTAAAAGCCTTTTATATTTCGAAGCAAAAAGACAGGTGCGTCAGTTCGCCTTCTATCGCATTATTTGACAGAGAGTTGGCATTCTTGAGCAGGTTTGAAACGTGCGGGAGTGGTGACTTGATGTTTTTTGGATGATCTGTGACGCTTGAATTTGAATAAATCAGTTGAGAGTGAATGCTCTGTTTGTACATTTCGTCTTCTTGTCCTCCGTTTTTTCAGCGCTGTTTTACTTTCCCGCTAAAAGATGTACCACTAACTCGCCCAACTTTCCACCATATTACGAGCCAATACAGCTGCTCTTAAAGCCAGCTGCAGCGGCTCATGTCTCCTACGTCAGGTGGTACAATCTTTCATGTTGTCGGTGACAATGGGTCATGTGGTCACAAGACTGGACCTGCTTTGAGTCCCGTGGCCACGTGGTCAGTGCGACAACGGGTCAGGTGGCCACGTGAAAGAATGTTTCGCGACACTGCAGTGCAATGTCGTCTGACCTCGTGTAACTGCAGTTCCTCTGTTAAATTTACCTGTATCTGCTGCACTCGGTGCAGGTCGCCATATTCAATTTATTTATTTATTTGAGGACACTGCCGGCCTACTTTTGAGGGCCAAGGCATGGCGGTGGAAATGAGTGCAGCTGATCTAAAAACACAACCGGAAGCACATTTCCTTGAACTGTTTTGCATCGTGCTGCACTTCCCTGCACTGGTGCAGGCTGTTGAGGGGTTAAGTCAAACGAGCCAAGTGACTATGCAATCAGATGAGATATAGTGATTACGTGATCCCATTATGTCACGTGACCCCTCCCGACATTCGGGTGACAAACGTTTTGCGGCCATTAGGGATAGAGTGTGTTTTGCAGAGACACCTAGTGCCGAAGGAGATTTTACGGTGTTAGGGCCTTTTCGTAACAGCTTTTCGTGATGCTCGATACCAGTGGTTCTCAAATGGGGGTCCACGGACCCTTTGACATCCGCTAAGGCAAGAAACGTTCCAATTTTCGGGTGAGTTTTCTCATGTAGGTGTCAATAAGAGAAGTTTACTTCAGACTAGCCTTTTGTTATATTCATTTATTGAATCATTACCATATTCAACCTATACCTTTCCCTTCCCCTCACCACGAACGGGGTCCTCCGTCATCTCCGCCGATTCACAAGGGGTTCGCGAAACAACAACGGTTGAGAACCACTACTCTATACTGTAAACAGCTTGATGTTTGTGGCCTCGATATTTCGGAAATTTTGCAAATCGTCAACGTCGGGAGTATGTCGCGGGCATAAAATTTTGCAATTGGGAGTAGCGTGCCACCTATTCATTACCGCGAAACAATTTGCTCGGCGACCCATCTTTCGCAATATTTTCGAAGTTGCAAGATTTACATAAACAAAGTCGTTTACCGTGCCCGGACGCGAGTCCTGAAAGGGTAGCACTTGCCTGGCAGCCGTCATGCAGGGCGGTGTAGGTGAAGGCCGGGTTGGTCTCTCTGTCCGGCACGGGGGCGCTCAGCTCGAGGTCGTTGTAGGCCATGAGCTTGAGGGCCCTGCGGTGGCTCTTCTTGGCTGCGTCGTAGAAGGCCACCGAGCCGCGGCACAGGTAGGTCACATTCTGCACT
Organism: Ixodes ricinus; assembly: GCA_037355805.1. Lineage (NCBI taxonomy): Eukaryota > Metazoa > Arthropoda > Arachnida > Ixodida > Ixodidae > Ixodes > Ixodes ricinus. The sequence continues at coordinate 48,663 of JAZHYW010052023.1, forward strand.
GCCGACGTGCTCAGCATCTGCAGGAAGGTGAGCTGCACCCGGTCGATCTTGTACGTCAGCTGCAAGTCCAGGGGAGAGGAGGAGAGAGCCCAATTAAGACTCTGGATCTAGGTACGAAGAAGGCACTGGGCAGCGAAGTTTGGTTCGACGGAGAGCGCCGTGTCGTGCGGAATTTTCGCAACTCTGACCGCACCCTTGGCCGCGATCGTTGGACCCGATCTCAAGCTTCCAAGTGCCTCGCCGAACTGTGACGCAGCGCTCGTGACAAATCACGAATTTCGCTGGACCGAAGTCTTCATTTATTAGCATTGCAATTAATCTCCCAGGTTCCCAAAACCCTCCAATAGCCTCACATCGTGCAAGGAAGCATTTACAAACAAGACTTCACCACAAACTGCAGCGGTAACTACACAAGAGAAAAGTTTAACGACCCTCATTTTGTATGGTTGAGGAAGCAGTGCCTAGCACTGCAGGAGAGCGTGCACCTAAGGAAGTAAAATAAAAGCGTTGCACCACTGCAACGTGGGCTGTGCCTAGTGCTCATAGGCACAACATGAGCCTGTCCTACGAGCTTTAAGCACGACTATGAGACTAGGCGCAACGTGGGCCGCGCCTAGTGCTCGACCAAACTTTCCTTTTGCGCGTTGCGCTACTCATTGTTCCAAGTAAAGCACAATCACTTGGAGCACAACACTTGAGGACCGAAAAGATTTTTGACGTTGTAGACGCAGTGCACGTTCGTTGGCCGATGCTTATGGCGGACTCCCTTTTCTCTTTTTGTAAAAGCTATTTTCGTCATTATCATCATTACACGTGTGTACTTTTTTACTTGGTAAAAAACAACACATTCAGTTTTAGGCGATAAAATATATTTAGGTTAAATGTTTTGTGTTTGTTTCTCACGGAGGCTGCCGATATGTGTATATGTGACTTTCAAAAACTTTGTAAAATCGAAACTGCAGCGCAAAAGTACTCAGCTAGATCGAAAGAACAAATACATGGTCTTCAATGGAAGCAAGATAGGAAGACAAAAAATTGCGTTAAACCGCAAATTCCAGTAAATCAGTGTTTGTTAGCTCGAGGTTCAACTGTATACGCAAATACCCTTTTTTCAATCTCGAATTTGAAAAACAAAAGACCATACTGAATGATTAATGGAGGTTGTCAGCACCATCTGTTCCCTGACAACCTGCATTAAACTGTGGCATAATAGCCACAGTTTAATTTTAAAAATTTTACTGCGATGTAGCTGTCAGTATTCACAAAGTGTCCGTTTCTTTTTACATACACCAGGCGTGCGCATGCACCATGCTGCCTTGAAAGTGTGCTTTCCTCCTAAGCTCGCAACTGTGATACTATTTATATTTTTCTAAGTCTTGATTGTGGCTGCAGAGCCCCGTTGAGCACACTTGGAAAAATATGAATACGTAGTAGCGCAGCTCACCTAGGAGCGAATATCAAATAGCGTATTATTATAAACTGCTTCTTATTCGAAGGTTCAAATACAGTAGAATCTCAATAATATGAATCTTGCGGGATCGCAGAAAAAATTTGCATAATCCGAAATTCGTAAGATCCAATAATGAACCAAATAAGTATATACCAAAGCAAGGGGAAGCACACTTGCCATTTACTTGCCCTATTTACTGTCAAAGCAGATGTTCCTTTGCATATTTTTATTCGAGATAACTGAGCAGATTGTTAGAATGTAAAAATGCAGAATGTCGTCGCTTCCACTCTCAGCAGCTAGCCGTGAATGTTGACAGCCGCCGTGACTTCTTTAAACCACGTCAAATGAGCTTCTTCAAGGTTCCTGTACTGTGGTGTCTTAGCTTGCTTCACATTCACGCTGAAATGTTGCACGTTCTTCATAATCGGATTACGTTGACCGACGACGAAGCATAGCGTCAAGGGCGCAAGGCCGAACTCCGTCGCCAAGTGAGCACATTCTCTTTCGTGTTTTCGTCAAGTTTCCTGAGAACCACTAGCTTTCCCTTGATTGAGAGTGCGTTTCGCTTGCGAGACGTTGACTCCTCGATTACAACACGTTTAAGATTTGACGCCGATCGTGTGCGCCTCCACGCTTTAAAAGAAAAAAATGCAAACGGCGGACATGCGCGCGCATGTGAATGAAGTTGATTTTGAATGTCATGGCCCTAGTTCACTTGAGCTGATGCAGGTTACTCCGGCGGGTTTATCATGTGACAAAGCGGATAGAGCAGTGACGCTAAATGCGGGTAAGTTTTCGCATTTTTTTAACGCCAAACTAAAAAATCTTTTGCACGTTGTGAGCTTTGTCAAGTGATGACCCCGTCAAAGGCAACGTTGCCGGAGTTTTGGAACACTCCCATGGTGCGTGTACGCACGTTACCACAAGATTAGTGCTGGTGCGATGCCCAGGTTTGATCGTTCGGACCTCCAGATCACCGCTTCTGTTCGTATGAGCCGATACGACCCGAGATAGCATTCATACTATCCTAAAACTTAACACATTAAACTTAAGGGACTTTGGCCTTATTATCCTGAATTTCGTATTAACCCGAAATTTGTATGAATCGTGATCGCATCATCGAGATTCTACTGTATTTGCACAATCCTAGTCAACGCATGTCTAGAATTCAAAACGTGCTTAATTTTTGCAACCCCCTTTCAACTCTAGAAAGTATAGATGTAAGAAAAGAGAACAAATAGGGTGGCAAAAGCTTTGTCGAATTCATCAACGAGCTTGGCAAAACTTTCGCAAAGTGTAATCGGGAAATTCAGCGCTCAATATTCGATACTGTAAGAGCTTGAGCCACCGCTCGTTTGGAAGGACGAGCAAAAGGCCACAATGTTGGCATTTCAACCAACCTGGAATCCTCCTTGCATTTCACTGAACCAGGTATGCTTGCTGCGTCCAAGGTAGTGGGCCTTCTTGGGAACCTACGGCAAGGCATGCAAGAATAAGGAAGGCGTCGAGTGGCCACGTCGGGCTGCTGGACTCTCCCGTGGGAGCGGGAGAGGCCAGCAAGGTGCCGTGGGGTACCTTGTCGGGGGAAGGTGTGATGCAAGAGGCCTTGTTGGCCATGTCGCAGTGAACCTGGATGGCGTCCCTGACATCTCCTTCGTTCGGGTCGATCCAATAGGTGCCTGGGGAGGGGGATTACGAAGTCACAAATGGAGCTGCTACTCTGACCACTCGATCATTCTCAGTACCTAAACATTTCGTAAGTTTTGGCATAGGTAATTACTCAGCAACAGAAGCCTTAGGTCCTCTTCTCAGATGTACAGGGTGTCCCCCCCCCAAAAAATTTACAGGTTTCTTTTTACTGCAAAAATAAACTACTGTACTGTCCGGTGCATATAAGTTGCATCTCTTTTTCAAACATTTTTCTTGGTGCGTTTTATACAATGATCCGACTTCTATTCACGTTGCGACACCATTTTCTTTATGCGCCGCGTGCTATTTTTTGTAGAGCACCGTAACTAAGTAGCCATAGGTGGTGTTGCCTTTTACAGGAGGCACTGCTGTCGTCACACTCTTCTACCCCTCTTCTACACTTTTCATTAGGGGTGTGCGAATACTCGAATTCGAATCGAATAGAAAGTTCCCGAATAATTTGATTCGCGAATCGAATTCCTAGTATTCGGTCACTCGAATATTCGATATATTCGGCCAAAGACGCGCGGTCGGCGCGGGGCTGACAAAAAAGCCGTTTCTTTCTCCCGATGTAAGCGCCGTGATGTTAGACAGACCATGCGAGAAACACCTCTTGGTCCTACCATTCCACGAAAATCAAACGCACAGGTTAGAAAAAAGAAAAGTAACGAAAGCCACAAACTTTATAGCACGCAGATTTGCTCACGTCGTGACACAACCTACCCCTGAATCACAACCGAAACATCCCGTTTGCGCCGCCGCGCACATGCCTAATTCTTTTCACGAGTATAAAGCCCCTCGTTTCAAATTGAAGCGCCGATATAAAACACACTTGCCGCACTCACAGAAATCGGCGACTGCACGATCACAGAAAGAAAACCACGTTAAATTATCGCCAGTACGTTCTTTTGGAACCGCAAGCCGCAAATTCTGATTCGGAAAGAAACAGAACGGAAAAATAGTGTGCCTAGATTTGAGAGGGTTTCCAACCATTGGATAGCCGCGTTTGAATTACGAACTGCGAGAAGGTGACGAAAAGACGAAAGCGTCGATCGGGGAGGCGTCGTTGCTCGCTCTTCAGTTTGCTCGCCTTCTTTCCACGCGACAACACAACACATGCACACTTACGACTAATCTGCGCTGGAGCCATTTCCGTAGTTTCAGTTTCGCTTGCTCCCTCTTTTAAATCAAGGCTCTCTAAAACAGGATAGATAGACAGAAAAATGGATGCATAGCGACAATCTGGTGGTGACTTGCGCCACCTAACCACGTTTTTTTTTCTTCCTTCAGATTATATTGTTTAAAGGGGCCCTGCAATCATGTTTAAGTGTCTACTTTTTTGCTGATTCCACGTCTCTTGAGTTCAGGCGCAGCCAGCGGGCACGGAGAGAGTAACTAAATATCAGTGCGTCATATTTTAACCGGACGACGCGGAAACCTCATCCACCGACGAGGGCGACCCGCGGTACCGAAAGCGCACAAAATGTGACGTTTTTGGTCCTGGGCTTACTACTGGTCAGAGCCGCTAAAAGCTTTTTTTTTAGTCGAGATACAAAATATAAGTGTCGCGAACCGTTTCAATTATGTATGAAAGTAGTTTTTGTTCAGTATTTTAGATCAGAAAAGAAACAAATGCAGTTTATAAAGTACGGAAATAAGAAATGACCCGTCGACATACCCGCCACCAAGCGGCGGAAAAAGCGGCGCATATTAGAAAGGGCTAGTGGGATGAGGCGTCGATGAACGGCGAGCGCAGAAAGGTCCCGAAGCGTAGAAAGGCCATTTGGCGGTATGGCAGCGCGAAGTGGCTCCCGTTCTGTACTGATCTTTACCCCGTGTTTGCTGTCGTTTGTGGCCAATGAAGTGTTATGCCGAAATAGTTTTTAATCGCGCAGCAAATGCATTGCGAGCCGCCCATCGGCCGCCCGCTTCATACAGCCTATCCAACACACGCTTTAGTGGCGCCCTCTCGAGCCGTCGACACGGAGTGCGGCAGCCGTGAGCGCTCGATGAGCTCACTATCCCTCCTCTAGTTCACGGCCACTCAAGCCAGGACCTACGACGTCATGAAGGGGGTTATTTTTTGCTTGTTTTTGTAATTCTAATTTGCCTATAACTTTTAAAATAAAGCGAATTTTGCGAAAAGAAAAGTTTCATTAAGTTACTACGTTCAGTGCGCTTAGGTTCGGTGCAAGTTAAAAACCAGTCAAAAAGTTGTTGCAGGACCCTTTAAGCTTGTTTACTCAGATTTAGCACCCATCTGTTTATTTATGTGAAATAAAATCCCAGGTGCCCTTTTTCTTGCTTAAAATGGAGACCAAATATCGCATAATGCCCCTTTTTTGAGATATACAAATATAAAAAAAAGTTGTGGTGTTAGGTTGTGCTTTTAACCAGAAAAAAGGCACGCGTGGCTGTAACTTTGGTTTTTTGTGACGTTTAGGGTATATAGATTATGTTTGCGCCATAAAATTGGATCTTTAGTGCCCAAAGTCCAACAGCAACTGCTTTTTCTTTTTTTTCACCAGAACTTTTCTACATTTTATCTTTTGTTTTGTACAAGATGCATATTCTGCACCAGGCGCATACTCTGCACATATAATCATCTCATTCGCAGCCCACTTTGAAAAATTCCTGCAAATAAAATCACTATTCAATATTCGATTCGATATTCGGCTTTTTTTTTCATGATTCGATTCGGTATTCGATTCGAAAGCTACTATTCGGTATTCGCACACCCCTACTTTTCATAACTGGCTCGGAAAGCAAAATTTTACGGTTTGCGCAAAGCGGCTCATTGTGGACAGGCAAGACATCGAGAAACTTCTACAGCATGTGATCAACATTGACTAATTCAGCCATGGTTCTGTATTCGTTTGCTTCTGTCCAGTAATACTGAAAAGCAGTGATGTTCCATGCAGGAAATTTTTCCTTTTTCAGGGAATTTCCGGTCTCAATTTTGGTGAAAAGGGAAATAGGAATTTTAGCACATTTGCAGGGAATTTTAAGGATTAACGAGGGAATTCGGGAAAAGCTCTAGAGGGAACTAAACACAAAAAAAGTCGAGTGGTCCAAAAGTTTTAAGAAGAGAAAGAAAGTTGTGGCGCAGGAGAAAGGTGTCTGAACGACTCTTTTTCAAGTAGGTTTAGAAAACTTGCACTTAACTTGAAGTACATTCTCCAAGTATGTACTTGTACTTTATTTAAAGTAATTTTTTTTCCGGTACTTTTTGAGCAAAGGTACAACTTCCGACTTCAAAGTATATTCTCCGAATTTAAAAAAAAAGAAAAGAAAAGTGTATTGTTATGTAAAAACACGCTATCGTTTTTCAAGATGTCATTTGGTAATCTCTTTGAGTGAAGTAATGGCGGCAATTAGATTGATGCAAATAAGTTCCGTTTAGGTTGATGGTGTTAGTTTGCCAGCGAGAGTGAAACGACTACTCCATGGTCACTTGACTTAATCCAACATTCGCCGCCATTTTGGAAAATAACTGATTCACCCTCGATTACCCCCTGAAAGATTGTGTTAAAAGTACTTGTACCTTTGGAAGTATGTGATATTTATAGTACTTTACCTCAAGTAAATTTCACCCAATGTACTTACTACCTTAGTTGAAGTACATAACTTCATTTGCTTTGTCCTTTACACCAAGTACTTTATAGATGTACTTTGCAAACACTGCTAAAGGTTATATTATTTCGTAATAAATATGAACTGAGCACTCTACCAAAAAGCCAGTATAATTTTTCACCCATAAAACTGGATATCTAACTGGAATCATTTCTGGAAACCTGAAATCCCAATTCCGTAATCTACATAGCAAAAAGTTATACTGGGTTTTTCGGTAGTGCAGTAACATTTTCTTATCTTTAAACGTGCAATTTCACGCTTTTGTGGTAAAATGCGCGCATAGTGGCCTGCGTGACAACAGAAATCAGCTGATCCGAAAATAAAGGTAATAAAATGCAAGGAAATATGCGGGATATTTCAAAATTTTGCAGGGAAAAAGTACCTCAAATAGGGAATTCTCATACCCAAGAAAGGGAATTCTTGGACGTGGTATGGAACATCACTGCTGAAAAGTAAGTAAGCTGCTATATACACGCGCTGCAGAAAATTTTCCTCGCATCTTTCTTAACTTTCACTTGATGAGCAGTTTTCATCTGCCAAGCTCCAGCCGTGTTGCTACATGTAAAAGGAAGGATTGCGGCTAGCGAATCTTTTAGCGGTACCGAAAGACGTGTGTCAAGATTTATCTATCTGCCTGCGCGTCGATGCTAGGCCTTGTGGTCCAAAGCTTGGTTCACGAGTGGTGTCTGGAGTGTCTGGCACGTTAAACGTTTGATCACTCAGCATGCGTATGCTCGAATAAAGCTTCTCATTTTGCATGTTTTACCTTCACTTTGTTGCAAAACACTCAAATGCCCCCTGGACAGCGCCCTGCTATGGGTGTTTCTCGCGAGTCGAAACGTCAAAGTTGCGTGTCAGACAATGTGTGTGATATAGCCGATTGTGTAAAACTCAGATTTCGCAATACCAGTGAGCTCAAAACGGGAAAAAAACTCACCGCGAGAACCGTGCAAAGAGGTGCGACTTACATACAAACTTTTCCGCAAAAATGGCCTAACATACGCAAGTGCAACTTATAGTCCGGAAAATATGGTATGCATCACCGAACGCTCATTCTCCACCGAAATGTAGTGCTAGAGGTTCGAACTGGATGCCAAAGTTTTGGCATTAACCGTTATCTTATTAAAAAATTATAAAAATTTTCTGAAATTTTCAATGGAAAAATAGGGTCCATCTTTGCCCGTTTTCGGTAACTGGCGCTTAGAGCTCCGTGTAATGTAAGAGGTCTATCGGCTGCCATTTTCCAATGGAAACTTTGAGAAAATCGCTTACAACTTTTGAATAAGACAACGACTGGTGCTGAAACCTTGGCATCCGGTTTGCACCTCTAGCGATACATTTGGGCGGAGAATGAGTGTTCGGTGATGCACAGTTTATATTTGCGGTGAAAAAAACCCTCTAAATATTTTTTGGGGGACACCCTGTAGACGTGCACGGTTCCTCCCTTGAGAAACATGCTTCCCTCATATATAAACATTAGCGGTGCTATTTTTACCGACAATGATGAGCATTGTATATGATGATGCATCATCACTTTGGGCTGATGGTCACGATGATTAACAATCAATAGCAATCACATAAGATTGATCAATGTGAAGTGGTAATGGCTTGGTTCTGAAATGTCGATACAACTAAATTAATCTGTTCCACTTGCCCAACCCAAATACCAAGAGCATACAAACCCGCCAGCACCTTTCCACCAGACAAACATGTACAACCGTCTTGCTTAACTATCCATCTGCATTTGCAAGTCTAGCCAGCTTGTAAAGTAAACAACGAAAGTCTTTTTTTGTCAACTTCTAACGAACACGGTAAGAAAAAGTCTTAAAACTATTTTAACAAACACAGAATTGAGATGCATACTGTAGCTACTTCTCTACATAATCACCACACAGATTTCGGCAATTGTCATGACGTGGCACAAACATTTGGATGCCCTTCCCAAAGAAGATTATCCCCGAGATCTCTGTCATTTCATTGTGTACCAACAAGAATATCGGTCACCAGAGACGTTCTTCCCTGGACCCCATAATCAAGGACGCCTGCGCATCCTCCCCCATAACATCGTGCAGTGTCCTCCATACACGTTGCATGTCTGTAGCAACTGATAGTCTTGTTGGTGCGTGATAGAATGCCTGAGAGCCCAGAAGGCCACCTTTCTTGAGGAGGGCACCCAGGTTTTGTGCGACATCAAGATAACTATACCTAAATCTGCATAGTAATTATGGAAAGTACTACATATAGCTACAGAATGTGTCTAAATTTTGTACATAATACAAGACTTTTCTAGCGCTCTCGTTTTTTCACCCAATACTGTAAACGACTTAATATTCACGAGGACCTAATTTTCACAAATTTCGCGAATTGCCTAAAATTCGCAAAGAATAGGCCCCACGAACAATTCCGGTAAAATGTAAAAACATTGAAATCTATTTGGAGATCCCACCGCATCGCGAAAATTACAACCCACAGATTATTCCAAAACTTCAGCTTTGACCTAAATCGCAAAATATTGAGCCCGCAAAAATAAGTTGTTTACGATAAATGCAAGTTAAAAAGAAACAGCACTCTAGAAAGAATGTTTATGGCACCATGAAAGATAAAAGAAAACTTTAGCCCCATATTGCTATAATGCCTCTGAGCGCTGCGGGGTAAACTGAAATAAATAAATATTAGTAGTTTAGTTATGGTTAGGTAGTTTTGACTGGCGTAGCCTCAGTTTAGGTAGGTCTAGGTTAGTTTAGTATTAAGCTGGTTTATGTTAGGGTTGTTGATGTTGGCTTTCCCTACACCGGCAAAAACAAAGATTTCGGCTCCCAACAGATGCACGCCGCACCGCAAGAGAGTCCGAGGAAGGCACCCACCGTCGGGCATCTCTGGGTGCGCCATGGCCAGGTCCCGGCAGGTCTTGGCGGGAGCGTCCTTGTCCCCTGTGGGGCTCCGCAGGCGCTCATACTCCTCCACCAGCTTACGGTAGTACTCAAACACAATACGCTTTTTCTCCTCCACCGGGACGCTGGCGTCAAACAGCTTGGCCGGCTCATCACCGGACAGCGGGTCTGGGCCCTTCACCTGGCCCTGGCTGCGATAAACGGTGCCCCCCCCAACGGCTTCTCAAGGGGACGTGCCGGTACCTACCAGTGTACCGTTTTAATCGACTGCATGAGGTTTTAGCTTGGAGGTAGAGGAAGAGGGTTTAGATGCAGCTTGAGCAAACGAATCAATGTGCTAAACGGTTTCCCCCGAAGAAGGCGTTCATGTCCTTCAAACGACCTCAACGTTACTCACGGAGTCAACAAACTAGCGAAGCAGTATTTCAAAGTTACAACAATCGCACAATATCGTAAGGGTCGCAGCTATGGGCTCTGGATAGTTAAACCGTCGTGAAATATAAAGTTACTAACAATTTTAACGTCAAGGAAAGCAGTCAAATGTATAAAAAAATGAGCGACGCGAGAGGACTTTGAATGTCTAGAAGGATCGATACAACACAAACACTACCGGCCTCGAATAATATTTGTTATCTCGATCCAAAAAAACGCCGTCGGTTGCAATTTCTAAACTATCTCAGCTCTGCCTTGCACCACGTTACATGAAACATTTGTGGGTCCAGGCACTCCCCCATGTCAGCCGCTGCTCCTAGCATTCCGGTGCCAAACGGTGAAGCTCAACGTGCGTGCTGGTGAGAGGTGAAGATTCACGCGAGCGGCTCAAGCGCCACGGTACACTGTAACCACGGCACGAAGGCACGTGGCGGACATAATAATCGAGTGATCTAGTCAGGAGTACAAGATCCTGCTTCTGTCTTTTCATAGCAGCTGCCATCCTACTATTTTGCAAATATATTTCTCGCAACTTTTAGCACCCGTTGTCGCCGACATCGTCTGGGCCCTAGAATAGTAGACGATGACGGCGATAAACTGGCCAGCGTGGTCGACAAACAATTTCTATACTTTGCTGCACCCTAAAGGAATACTTCAACAAAATTTGAAATATATACCTGTCGTGGTTCAGAAATAGGTTGAATATGATCCACAATATCCGTAAATGAGAATCACCACGTTTCTATTTTGAGCCTGAGGGCTGCATTGTTTGTTATAAACTGTCCACTCTGGCAAATGCTCGGAGAGCAGCCAGCGGAGAGCACGTCACATCCGCAGCAATCGTGACGTAGTTTGTCTCGGAACTTCACGTCCGGATGCAGGACGCTGCGAACCATCCCAGCCGGATTGGCTGATAGTTCGCAGCGTCCGCTGCGCCGGACGTGAAGTTCTGTGGACATAGCCCGTGATACGCTTCCGCACTTCGCTCTGCCCCTCTCCAAGGTCATGTGACGTCTCACACGGCCTTGGATAGGCCCGATGGCTCATAGCATCCGCTGAAAGCAGCCAAAGCACACCAGCGGTCGTTCCACCGCAAGTAACCCCAAAGCTGCCTTTGTACGAATTTTGAGTGACCGGTTAATCTTCTATGATCTTGCAAAGGAACAATAGCGACTTCTGAGACACACAAAAGAGAGTGACGGGGAGAGGGAGAGTGTTGTTTTGAAATTCCTTTTCATGTCTTTTTCAACAAAAGATTGGTGTGTCTGATGTCATAATTCTCCTCGAACACGAATAGACCAAAAATGAGCATAGAAATTTGACGTAGTATCCCTTTAAAGTGACACATGCAAAGAAAAAAAGCATGTTTTTTAAACAGCTTAGATGGAAAAAGAATATTATAAAACAATTTTACAAATCGAAGAAAAAAATATTTTAGAGTGATATTTACGGCGCTATACGAATTTGTAGTTGGCGCCCGCTGGCACCGTGGAAAAGTGTCCCTTATTTATCACGTGACAGGCCCATATTTGTCACGTGGTGCTTGTGCTCTTTCGAAAGCTTCTAAGGCCTCTAAAAGTACATAACTTATTCATCTTTGTTTGAAGTAAAACAGAAAACTAAGATGAATAAGTAACTTTAGAGGCCAAAAGAAGCTCCTGAAAAAGCGCAAGCAGACGTGATAGACCTGGCGGCGCCCCGAAGCAGACGAACTTGTGCGGCAACGGCGACGGCGGCGTGGAGACACGCGTTGAAGCAGCGTCGTACGTACAACGGTCAGCGTGCGGCGGCGGCAGCACGCAGCGCGGTGGCGCGCAGGCCTACCACGTGACCAGCGGCGGCTCCCCGCGGGCGCAAACAAATTCGTATAGCGCCGTAAATATCGCTCTAAAATTTTTTTTTCTTCGTTGTAAAATTGTTTTATGATATCCTTTTTCCATCTAAACTGTTTAAAAAAAATGTTTTTTTTTCTTTGCATGTGTCCTTTAAGTCAAAGCACAGCCGATGCTACGAGCCAGGGGGACCAACCAAACAACGTCAAAGTGTGACATTGTGGCTTTTGTCATCTTCCTGCATGTGTTCCTCCATCCGGTTAACGAATCACGTACAGCGAATGTCCCGTGACTGGCACTTTAAGTGCGTGCTTTTGTGGTTGCATCTGTTCGAGCCTTCGACTGTGCTTTGATCTAAGATGAAACAAACTATCTGGTGAGTATAAAGACGCAGTGAAATACATACTTATAGTGTATTTCTTCCCTCCTACTTATCTGAACATTAGGGTCGACCAATATTGAAATATTTTTATCTTTTATTTTGTTTAAGCCCATCTCAATGCAGGTGTGGTGTATTGAGATGCAAAAATGGCATTTTGGCGCAGGATGTAGCAAACTTTCGTTCATGGCACTGTTTGGCGCAAATGGCGCAGCACTTCCATCACTGAGGCTGATTCACAGATTTGCACTTGAGTGTGGCTGACTGCATTGCAAGCGCTTGCCGATGCTTACATTGAGAGAACCCAGTGGGGCCATCCATCAGCTAGCCCTGGCCCACTTGCGGTCTGCGTGCATTTCCAAATTTTATAATCGGCATTCTTTTATCGTGCGCTTGAAATAATTCTGACAATGCTATAAACAATCATTTTTACAGCGGAGCTGGGGTTAGTTTCCCAGTATCGTGCCCTCGGGCAAACAGTTGTTGACACAAAACTCTGGACAGGTACCGCCATCTATGAGCGACGTGCGGCAACCAGACAACCGGCTTGCCAGTTGTCTGGTTGCTGTTCATAGATGGCGGCAATTTTTCCAGCTTTTCCACTCTGGTTTTCACCAGAGTGGAAAGGCTGAATTTTTCTAGGTGTCAAACCAGAAATCGTCCTCGAGGATGACGCTTAGAGGATGAAGTTCTCTAGGCGTTGTCCTCGAGGTCATCCCAGAAGTTGTCCTTGAAGTTGTCCTAGACGTCGTCCTTAAGGTCGTCCTTGAGGTCATCCTAGACGTCGTCCTTGAGGTCGTTCAAGAGGTTGTCCTAGAAGTTGACCTCGAGGTTGTCCTAGAAGTCATCCTTGAGGTCGTCCTAGACGTCCTCTAGGCATCGTCCCTGAGGTCGTCCTACACCTCGTCGTCTACGCATCGTCCCAAACGTCATAAAGATAACAGCTTTGCTGGTCCTCCATCTTCTCGTGAAGTGGAAGGGCTCTAAATTTTTTCATGAATAGCGCATACATTTGATCTTGCAAATACTACAAAATCTTCGATCTAGTTAGATGCAGATGGGAAGAGTTCCAGGGCTACCCAACAGGTGGCGCCAGGTGCCAGTGTGTTAAGCGATCCCGAGGGAATGCAGTGTACTCCAAGCACACTCTAACACAAATGCGTGAGTCGGCCCGAAGACATGCTCCAGGACCTGCAGCGGTGTGAAGAGTGTTCCCGCTCACCCCATAATGGCATGCAGGGCAGCGGCGTCGTAGCCGAAGGGTTCGCCCGGGCGGCCAGGGGGTCCAGCAGGCCCGGGGTTGCCGGGCGTGCCCGGCTTGCCAGCCTCCCCTGGGGGCCCCTGGGGCCGGGCGCACCCACCAGGCCCTGGGGCCCTTGCGAGCCGTCCCTCCCGGGGACCGCGGGGGCCTGCGGGTCCCTGCAACAAGCGGGGCAGTTGGCCGACGTCGGCGCCGCAGATCTTCGGGAGCTCGCTTGTGCGTTCCTCTCGACGGACCTTTTGCTAAACTACCCAACTACCGAGGAGCGTGCTGAGGGTGTGGTTACGCGCACTGAACATGCTGGCTTCTACAGCGGTAACTGATCTAAAGCAAAACCCAAAACAAATGGCGCTTCATAAAAAAAATTCACAAACAAATTTTCACTTGTGGTGTGGTATGCGGAATGAGAATGCACTAGAAATGAACAGCTGCATATAAAAAATGTAAGCCAGAACCAGCGCTATAAAAGGCACGATTTAATTTTTTTTTATTCTCTTAGTTGACTTAGCTCCAAGTCCCCGAGAATTAGTCAGGTGCTGCAAACTTGCTAAAATTTCGCGACAATGAAATTTGGGAGTGGAGAACTCACGGGGCTTCCTGGTGGGCCAGGATGGCCGACGGGTCCCTTGTCTCCCGGTGGCCCCTGAAGACAAAAGGGTCAACTTCAGAGGCTGCAGCGAGCATCAAATATGAAGAGCACTCTCGCCGCGAATCCAGACGGCCACTCCTAACCACCCGTGGCCACTGGAGTTGCTCGGCACAAATCAGCAATGCACTGTGTTACGCGTGTACTTAGGCAGCCTTGTGGAGCCACCGGTGGCTCTAAAATAAGAGCTACCCACTGCGTTTTTGAACCACGATTGCCCGGGCCTGCCAACAGCTAGACGTGAAGCCTTTTGAAAAGCCAGAAAGGAATCGACTTGATGAAGATAGCAGAATCGAACTGCTTACGGCTGGTGACGGGCTCTCAAACGTTCTCCAAGTACCCCGTCAGATTAATGAAGCGCTCAAATTCTCACTGTCGTCGCTACAGATAACGAAAGCACATTAGAGCCGTGCACTGGTGCGGAACCAGCTAAAGACTTCCTGGTCCGCACACTCCGTTTCTCAAGGGCACTTAAAGTCCGTGCTTCAAAGCGCGAGAGTTTGGCACGTCGTTCACTAAACGGACAGGATGGCCGCCTGAGGCCGACACTCGCCATTTTCCTCGGAGCGCAAGTAACTTCTTCGCACTCCGTGACATTACTACCACAAACAAGATGGCTGCGCCGACAGAAGCGTTGACGGGACAAAGGGTGCAGCCAAACCGCTGTCCCCTTTTCAGTCGAATAATGCTTAATCCAGCAGGTAAAAATTATTTGATTAGATAGAAACCCAAGACAGCAATTAGCATCTGGGAAAAGGTTTGTTTGCGCATATCTCGCCTAAAAATGAATTAGTGCACTATCTATCGAATGGTAGCGTGCTGGTAGCACATCGATGTGTTCTGTATCGCACCAAAAGACGAAACCATGAAACATGTCGGACAAGTTTCACAGTTTCTTGCATCAACAAGCGGGTTTAAGAATGCTGTCTTTTTCTTAAATCTGGGCAGGATGCATGGTCAATAAGTACAATGGATCGACGTAGCTTTCTGCATATCTGCTTGCAGTCTCTAAACCTTCCGGAGTATTAAAACATTAAAAAAAACTTCATAACGTTATTGCCTCTTTTTCTTTACACTCTGGTGTTCCCCACAGGCATTGATTCATTTATTCTCGTAATAATCTTGGCTTCTGCCACCTGTATTAACGAGATGTCGGGTTCGTAATAATTGTGCGGACGAAAGTTGCTCATGCGGTTCGTTGATAGTTTTGGTTGTTTCCCGCTCGTGTACGCTATGCTCCGTTTAGTTGCTGCGCTCGGAGTATGAAACTCAGAGCGTTGGAGTAGGAGTAAACGAGCGCGGACTCAACGCGCCCAATGTGAACACGACTACCGCAGTTTTAACATCTTACTCATACGAGATAATGACCAACAATAAATTTTACCTAAAATACTACCAGAGTAATAGCTTTGATCACAAGGAAGAAAACCTGAAAAACCAGTATCATTTGTTTGTACCATGTTGCTTCTCTGTATGCTATTGTTAACAAAATCAGTACGCTCTTGCATCACTTTATTGCCTCAATGCCGGCGGGGAGGGCTTCTTGGCAGATACAGCAGATGCACCTCGAGATAGAAAAATTTGAAAAATCCTACCTGAAGATATGGCATTAAGGGGGCCATTGCACTAGAGCTGAGCATCAGCAATTTCCTATAGTGCCTCTTCCTCCATAACAAAATTTTTCCTCGGTGGCACCATGGCACACTAAGAGCGCAAGCAAGAGCCTTCAGTAGTACATGTAGTCCGCTTTGCTGCCAAGCGCACACGCATGCTGTAAAAAGTTCCCGCATCAAGGGCAGTCGCTTACTGCACTGTACCTCTTCTCCATTGAAGCTACACCCGAGCAGATGCAAAAACTAGGCATGGGCGAATAGAGGATTTTGGGTCCGAATCTAATTCGAAGTCGAATAGTGATTTTGGCCGAATAATTTCGAATCGAATACTTCGAATAGTATAAGCAACAAAATACCACAAGATATGTTTAAACTGTAGTTTTATATTTGCCCTTATTTGGTATTAGAAGTACTGTAATTGTTAATTTCAAGCTATTGAGTTTGGGAGCACGAAATGGTCAAAAGCTTGCGCTACCTGGCCGGAAATCCAAGCAAGAGTAAGTCAAACCCGTTTATATCGAACTCGCAAGAAAACGTCTATCAGTTCGATATGGCGGATAATTCGATATAAACGTTTTTATGAATTTGACTCTCAAAAATCCACTTTCTGCTGAAACATTACACAATGAAGTAGTCATTGCATCTTCTGCTGTTTTCTTCATTGCATCCAACGATAACGATATTTTCTGCGCTATCGACGGACTCCACAAAATGCTGAGGCCGCAGCCTTCTGATATTCGCGCATTGGCGCCAAACTATGCCGAGAGCACGGAGCACGTGTGAGCAGGAGCACCTTATCCTGCAGAGCCCCGTTTTGCTCTGGAAGTTGGCTTTCCCCTACGACAGGTGTGTGGCGTTGGGGAAGCCAGCTAGCAAAGCAAGCTGGCTTTTTCTTTTTTTCTGGGCGGTTGCGTCAACCACTTAGAAGAAAAATAATATTCTCTTTCCAGACGGAGCGGGGACAGGAAGCACGGAGCACCCTTTCTCCGCTCCCTCCGCAAAAGATATTTTTTTTCTTCCTAACAATCAACAGCGGCCGCTTGAAAAAAAAAAGAAAAGCCAACGTGCTCTAAATTGGCTTTCTCCCAATGCGACTGCCTACGACGGGGAAAGCCTGCTTGCAGAGCAAAACTGTGCTCTTGGAAGTTCGATATATCGGTAGCGGCTGCTGTTTTTGTTCAATGTAACCATAGTTTTTGCTATATACTATCACTGTGACATTACTGTGCACAACAATTGTTCGATATAAGGAATAATTGCATGTAAACAGGTTCGATATGGTCGGGTTTGACTGTATTTGGAAAGGTTGAATAATTCTATATTGTCGAATAATTCGATATTGTCGAATACTTAAATTCGATTCAAAGCGAATGCCGAATAGAACAGAATTCGATTGGCTATTCGTAATAACCGAATATTCGCCCATCCCTAGCAAAAACGCTAACTGGCCCTATACAGTCATTTCTACTCGTCCTTGCCGAGGGAAACAAATTGGCGCAAAACGTGCGCTGCAGAATGTAAGCGCTCAGCAGCAAGGCCACCACAATGGCCGCCGACACTACGTCGGTGCAAGCAGCATAAAGATGGCATATGTTTGTAACGTTTTTGGGGAGCTCAGTGTCTTTATAAGAGGCCACGGCAGTCGAGCAGCTGTCTTCTAGCTCGCTATAATCGCCCCTGGTGGGGCATCCAGATGGCAGAGTTCAGAACTGTCTGCATAAGACGACTCGTCGACAGCAACTTCTAAGGTTCTTGTCTGCACTGGATTGCCGCTCCGCAGACGAAAGAATGCATGCCGCCGATTCGATGGTGGTCATGGGGGAGGGGCTCACCGTTCCTCCTGGCAGTCCCTGGAGTCCGGCGAGGCCCCTGTGCCCCTTGGCACCCCGCTCCCCCGCGGTGCCCCTGTCCCCCTTGGAGCCCTGGGCGCCAGGGGCACCGGGGGCCCCCTCTGGCCCTGGGGGCCCTGGACCCCCATGGGCCCAGCCTCCCCCTTTCTCCCCGCTCTCCCGTCGAGCCCATAGGGCCGGGGGGACCCGGTTGGCCCTGCGTAACAAGAGAGAATGACGGTTACAATTTCTAACAATATAAGTCCATGGCCTAGTTGGTTAAACATCACAAAGACAGCGTGAAATACAAACAAAGAGAAGGACAAGAGCTTGTCCTGTCCAGTCTTCTACTTGTCCTTTGTCTTTCGTGCAAACTGTTCTATGGCTATAAGCTCCCAGGTGGCACAGGTGTCCTATGCAGGTCCACATGATATCCAGGAAATGTTAGGACACCTTGAGGACATCTGCAGAACCATAGGTACTGTCAGGATTTCTGTGGGTCTGACAGGAATCTCTCGCAATATGGCAAGGTTATACCGCATAATGCCGCACATAAGTCAACCTTTATGAAAAATTATAAAAAAATTGAATAATACAATTTTTTTTTTTTTTTTAGATAAGGATTTGACGAGGTTTAGGTTCTATATTCCGAATCGACCCATATGCAGAAATATATGGTACTCCGTTTCACCCGAACATAGCAAACGATGACAACTATGACCCCGACAAATCAAATGGAGCGTCGGAGCAAGGAACGTGACAATGGATCGCCGGAGTCCAGTCGTCCTGCAGGAAGTTGCTCCGTGCTTCACTCTGTGAGGGGGCCATACCATCCACTTTTGCCAAGTTACGTACGCCGAAACAAGGTAAGGTAAGGATGAGGAAACAACTGGAAAGATAAAATATTCTGTTGATCCGACACAAATCTCCGTCAGAGTTTTAGGAGCAGTGGTTGGAGAACGTGCAAGCCCAAGCGCGCCACCTCACCTGCAGCCCCTGGGCGCCGGGGGTCCTGGTTGTCCCGGTGCGCCAACGGGTCCCTTGTCTCCCGGACGTCCGGAGATTCCGGGGGCCTTCTTTTCCCGGGTGGCCCTGCACCCGTAAAACAAACACTGGCATCTCAAAGATGCTGGCGTCGCTGAGTCGGCAGAAGCAGCTTCGAGACGAGACGGGAACAGTCCCATCTCGCTTCAAGCGCGACTTCCTCCGAATCTTTCTGGGAAGCTGCCTCGAAAGTTGAAGCAAGGTTGCGTGCACTTGCGAGCAACCCAGCGTTGGTAGACACAAACGTATGGATGCTCGTGAGCATGTGCAACCAAGAGCACTCACTATGTGGACAGCGTCCTACGAAGGACCCTAGGAAATAATATTAACCTGATCATGACAACAGAATGTTCGCAATTCATTAAAAAAAATATTTCAGATTTGGTGTTGCAAAATGAATAAAAAAAACCTCACTTTAGTAATTTCATAACCCGAAGGTGGCCAGAAACCAATGCGACAATATTTCCTGACAGATGCTATAAAATATTGTGCTCTGAAATCATTCAGTGGCCCAAGAGATGCTTATATATCTTTCTTGGCAGTGCGGTTGCTGACTAGGAATCGTTAGAAAAAGAAATGACAAAGGTGAAGGTTTATCAGGAAAGAACCGTCTCAAAAAGTATACGGGTGAGAAAAGAAAATGCCTGACAGAGCACAAAGCATCTTCACCTCAGAAACCCGTATCGCAACTGGCTACAAGTAAAAGAATGTGTGACTACAGCAGAGGAGCTTTGATACCACCAAAAATAATACAGTTTTTTGTGCAAAGCATTACAGTAAGGCGTCAAATCATAATCAGAGTATTTCTTCGTTATAAACAATTACAAAGTGAACAAATAAACACGAGCATCTGCAAACAAAACAATATCAGTAATGCTAGTGATTAAAGTGGGAAGGCGGCTCTAATCAATCAATGTTTCGACCATAAAGGGAACATTGAAGAGATGGGGCTTATCACGGGGGAGGTGTAGGATTTGAAACTCATTAGCTTATCACGAAGTATAGTGCTTCGATAAAATATTTTATGAAAAAGACAGAAACAAAAGATTTCACGGAGTGCATTAGAGAAAGCAGACCTAGAGGTTTTCATGGTAGAAATGCTGGCAGTGCGATCGTAATTGGTTAGGATGAAGCTTTTAGGCCAATTTAGGATGGATTTCATTAAAGTGATTAGGGATGAAAGACTAGGCACCACACGGTGGCAGCATATTCTACTTTCGGACAAAGAACCGTTGTACAAAGTTACGCTAGTTTTAGTGAAGACGGAGCAGGAAAGAAATTTCTCTTCAAATATCCTAACATACGATTAGCCCCACTAGTCACATATTTGACGCGGATATTCCCAGAAAGATCGGACGTTATACAGTCAAATGCCTTTACGACAAATCCCATAAGACAGGCAAACACAAGTTACATTTATTTTTGCTATAAAAGGATTGAGTGCGACAAATCTAAATCGTGAATTTGAATCATGTAGCGCCGCACCTGCACAGCATTGGGGCCCATTCGATTCTACCATCCACCAGAGCGGCAGTTAAACAGAAATCTGCAAATCGAAAGAATGCCACGACCTCAGTCCCGTATTCGTTCCGAATCCCGCTCGGGCGGTTTTCTCACGATCCTGTCACTGATGGATCTTGCGCACGCACGACCGCCGCCAGCATACGTGCGGCAACGAAATGCCGTGCATGCAGAGATCGTCAAACTCAATCTTTTACCGAGAGTAAAGAACTAAGATGCCCTTACAAGTTACGTGAAGGATGCGACAAAAGCACCAGTGCCTGTGGCGTGCCGTCAAGACGCAAGTCCCGGGTTCGGAAGCGTTAGGCGAGCCCGTTCGCTGACACGCCTGGGACACAAAGCTCAGAGTGCCTCCTATAGCTGGACGAAAGTGCAGCTTTCGGCACCACTGAACAGAATTTATTCTCTCCACATCATTTCAGAGGTTCAAAGGTATGTGCGCCTCTGTGGGCAGAATTCTCTGGTAGGTCCTAAGCCTTCCACAATACTGGCGGATGCGTCACGACGAAAAAGAAAAGGGTGACGCGAGACGTAGAGCACGAATTCTGGGGAACGGGCTCCTAGAAATCCGTTCCCGGAGTACTCTCATGGCTTTCCCAAGTTTCCTCGAACGCCCCTAAGTAAGCATTTTTCCAGCTTGATGCACGGCTAGGAGCCAGATAATCCCTAATACAGTAAACTTTCGTTAGTTCGACCTCGGTTAATTCGACTTTTCGTTTAATTCAATCGTGTTCAGAAGTTCCGGCAAGCACCCATACGTTTCTATGGGAGGAAAAGTTTGATAGTTTGAACTCGGGAAGACTCTGAATCGGATAATTCGTCCCGATCGATGCGCACGGGCTCACATCACACGGCACCATGACAGAAAAAATACCAACGTACGGCAAAACACGGGCCCTTTGCTGCAAAGCTGAACGTGCGCAATATGCACCTGCGCCTTTGCACTGTTGAGATGGACCATAGCGAATGACACCAGCCAGCGCAACCAATCTGGCGTGGAGTGGCGCGGAGAACATATAGCACGTGGTTGGGTGCGAAGACAGCACGCGCTCCCAAAGTGCTTTTCTGTAGCATCGTGTCCAGTCTATCTTGCGCGGCAAAAGCGCAAGTTCTCGTTTCCTATTTATTTATTTTTCTGTCGTTGACGGTCTGGTTGCTTGGCACGCCAAAGTCGGCTCATAAAGCTTTCTCAGCGCGCGCGCTCTCAAAGCGCTTTTCTGTAGCATCGTGTGCGGTCCATCTTGCGCGTCGGAAAGCGCGAATTCTCTTTTCCTTTATTTTTGTTATCTTCTCCTGCCGCCGACGGTCTGGCTGCCCGGCACCAAAGTCTGCTCGTAAAACTTACTTTTTCGGTTGTTTTTTTTTAGTGCGCAATTTTTTGGGGTTGTGACGTTTAGTTACACTGGTCTCAGGAGCATGCTTTTGGACACGCGCTTTAAGCGCAGATGGCAGCAGACCATCCGTGAGTACTTTGGACAATAAAAAGAAGCTTAATTTTAACCGTTTTTCTGTCCTTTTTTTTAATTCGATCATTCAGATAATTTGACCGAATTTCAAGGTCCCGTCGAGCTCGAATTAACGAAAGCTTACTGTACACCGTATTTTCGCGATTCTAAGCACTCCCCCACTTTCAAACATAAACACCTGAAAAAAGTTAGCATGCGAATGTAAGCAACAACAAGACCCCAACAAGAAATTTGAGATCAGAGACGCCGGTATCGCCGAGCGCCGAAGTCGCGAACGGCCGCTGGCACTTGGTTTCAACGTCAGTTAATAGATGGCAGCATATATTGCCATTTTCCACTTTCGCATCCTACAGGTTGCGAAAGAGGGTGCGTTGCCGTGCCCTCTAGTGAAGATGTTTTGTCTGTTTAATCTCCTTGTGCTTGTTGCAGTCGGTTGTTTAGTCTGTTAAGCCTATTCGTCCGCGTTGGCCTCGCAATCAAATTCCGTTCACTGTGTGCACATGGTTTGCAGAAGCCGTCCATCAAGAGTGCGAAGAGAACTTCATACACGATGAAGTTCAAGAGAACGGTTATTTCTTACACGGAAGACAGCGGAAATCACGGCGCTGCTGAACAGTTCGAAGTGCGGTGTTCCGCGCAAGCCGAGGCTGGGTGGAGCGGATGATGAAGAGGAACGGTTTCTCTTTGAGATGCCGCACCACTATCTGCCAGAAGCTACCGGTGGACTTCGAGGACAAGCTTGTCAACTTCCAACGTTATGTGATGAAGCTGCGTCGCGAATCTCGCTACGGACTCGGGCAGATCGGCAATGCCGATGAGACCCCTGTGTACATCGACATGCCAAGGACGTGCACCGTGAACGAAGTAGGCGCCCGAGAAGTAAAAGTGCGTACGACTGGCTATGAGAAGCAAAGGGTGACCGTAATGCTGTGCATCACAGCCGACGGTCGGAAACTTGCGCCCTACATCATCCTCAAAAGACTAGTCGCCAGAGCGACTAGACGACCGTGGTGCAAACTGATGGCAAGCGGGCTACTCTCCAGTCTTTATTTATTTTCTTTAGAACATTTATTCTTCCATTTTGATTACAATAAAATCATATTTCTTGTGCAAATTTCGTATTTTCGGGGCATGTTACGAATCTAAGCACCCCCCCCTCTTTGAACATCGCGGGTGTGAAAAAAAGGGGGTGCTTAGAATCGAGTAAATACGGTAAACATTACTGTTTACAAGGCCTGCCGTCGTAGGGCTGTGGTTCTCAAGTTTCGAGCTGTGACCCCTGGCGAGCAAAATTCAATACTCTTAGGTCGAATACCGGTCGCGCATCGTCACTCTCGCTCACATTCCTTATGCTAAGCTGGCACAATTTCATTGATCAATATACATTTACAAATAAAAAAATGTTTGACTATAGTCCGTTGCAACTCAAGCAGGTAGGGCGAGACAAAGAGGAAGGCCAAGGAGGAGGAAGCAGACGGAACACTGGAGAGAGAAAGAGGTTTCTCCCTCTCCTATCCAGTGTTGTTCTGTCTGCTTCTCTCTCCCCGGCATTCCTTTCCCTCTCCCTACCTTCTTGAGCCATAACTTACTATAGTTCTGATGTAGAGGAAAGGTTTCAGGGGTAGAAGGTCTGGGCAGGGGCACTCACGGTGGGTCCAGCCTCCCCGGGCACTCCGGGAGGGCCCTGGAGTCCCGGCGCCCCCTGGGGGCCCGTCTGGCCGTCGCTGCCCCTCTCTGCCCTCCTGGCCTTTCTCCCCTGCAGCGAGAAGAAAGGACGGTGTCGACAGAGACACACCCGTACTCAGCACTCCAGCAACGATACGCATGCTGTCTGCGAAAAGGTAAAGAAAAAACTTGAAAAGTTCAGCTCATGTGCAGCGCCAACGTGAAACAAAGCAGTGAAACTTTTTAGTTCTAGGCTCGAGTTGTACTCCCTGTCTGACCCAACTGCTACGCGTTCTCTCCTATGCCGCATGTACACGACGTAATTTTTGTCAAAAGCCACAGCCCAAAAAACAAAAAAATTAACAATTTAAAAAATATGCCAATTGATGCGTACAAAGCCTTCCACTCCCAACCATGAAATATGGTGCCCAACGAAAATAAATTTGTTAGAAGTAGTCCAAAACAGCAAACAAATGCTAGGAAGTGACATGAATGAATTAAAGAGGCACTAAAGAAGTTTTTGAGATAATCTTTTTATAATGCAAACTCAATGTATGTGTGAAAGTCCTTTTCAATCGTGCATCTCCTTTTTCCCTATCAAAAATATGATCAATCTATATATGCAGCCAGGAAGTTGAACGCCACTGTTATCACCGGTTCAAGTGAGTTGTGACACTATAAAGGTAGCACAGATGAGTTGCATGATCCCATCATAGACAGTCGCTTACTCCAGTTTCTATTCAAGAAACTTTTTCCATCATCCTGTAACTAATACACTTAGGGCACACAAAAGAATGGCAGTAGTACATTCAAGAGCAGAATGCCACGCTACACCCCACTTCTATGTCAAAAAAACACAGATTTCCTGCTTTTTACATGACTGACTCGAAGTTTATTTATGGATGTGTATGAAAATTCATACATAAAGAAAAAATTATTCAACACTAAAATTATAGAGTGCAACACACCCATTAGTGCTGCAAAGTAACTTGTTGCATGAAGCAGCACGGAGGTATCGTTTTAGCAACCAGGCTAACTCGGGTACATACAAGGACCTTCGATTATGCAAATTGAATGTTTCGGTTTTCTCAACACTATCATCATAAGTGGGCTGTACTGTAGAAGCAGAATTCATTATTGAGTATGTTCACCAAAATGCTGTAACTTTGGTAACATGCCAAATTGGAGTTTAAAAACTGCCTAATTCTCCATTACACCATCTATTTTCTTCTTCTTCTGGAGTTTAAAATCAAATGCCTCAAGCATATATAATTGTGAAAGAAACTGGCAGTTGCAAAGAATGAAATTTCGAAACTCAGTCACATTCATGCAGGTTTTGTGCAGGTGTTCTCTGGTGGAACACAAGCAAGAGACATACACGCTGTTTGACGAAACTTCGG
Source organism: Ixodes ricinus (assembly GCA_037355805.1). NCBI lineage: Eukaryota > Metazoa > Arthropoda > Arachnida > Ixodida > Ixodidae > Ixodes > Ixodes ricinus. Next base: position 73,414 of record JAZHYW010052023.1, read on the forward strand.
CAAATTCGATTTTGCGAAAACTATGCATCGCACAAAAGAAAAGGTAGATACCGTAGTGGTCTCTGCCAGAGAGTCGATTAAGGGAAATGATTAGCCTTAGTATAATTAGGTCTTTACTTACTTCTCAGTAATTAAAATTTTAATGATAAATTTTTGAAAGTATGGTTTTAATTAGAAAATTTATGCAAACCATCGAAAACTACTAAATCTACCCACATTACAGTACACTCATTAGTTCAAACTCCAGGAAGCCACACATTTTGATTGAATTATAAAAAATCTGAATTATTAAAAATTCATCTAAATATGATGCAAGATCAAATTATGATTTGCCATACGAATGGCTACACATACAAAGCAGATATTTGATGATTTCTTCTACATAGAACTACCGGTCTTAAGCAGATATGCCACACATGAAACATTTGTGAAATGTATGACATCATTTAATATATCTCTTAAAATTGTTGTTCATTGTGGACTGTTAAGGCAGCACACTGACTACTCAAAACAGGATTAAGTTTGTTCATCAGGCCAAGAAGACGCTCTAATGTGGACTATCAAGTGAGGGACACATGAGCGATGAAAACGGAAGCCGTGCAGCAGTTTTCATAGCAACTTGCGCAGACGCCGTGACGTGGACCTCATGCCATGCCGCCACGCTGCAGCATCCGCGCAAGTTTCTACGGAAATTTCTGCGTGGTGCCTGTTTTCATAGCTCACGTGTGCCCTGCTTGAGCCTCGTTGGAGTGCGCTTGTCACCGAGCACCGGTGCACTGCGGAGAAGCCGCACCCGCAGAAGAAAGCCCCTGTTGTTTCTCTCTGCAGTGCACCGGTGCTCGGAAAGAAGCGCACTCAGCCCGACCCCACAACCTTCAAAGATCTCTTCAAACAAATTCAGAATGTCACTCCATCCCAACTGGAAACCATTAGGTAGGTCTCAAGTCGACCTCTAAAGGTTCCATGATAGATCCCTTAAAAAACATACACAAGCTGAAAAAACAAGAAATATTTTAAACAGCCTGTATGGAAGAAGGATGTCATAAAATAAATTCACAACAAAAAATTTTATTTTGTTTTTTAGAGCTATATTTACAGCGCCAAATGAATTTGTAGTTTGCACTCACGGGACCCCGTGAAAAAGTGGCAACTACGTAGCAGTCACGTGACTGGCCACCTGTCACATGGTGCTTTTGCTCTTTGGGAGCCTCCTAAGGGCTCTAAAGGTTACTAATCTTCGTTTTGTTTTTTTGCACTTCTTTTTTCAACAAAATATTTTGATGCTTGAGAAACAACCCGTATAAGAAAATCGTCACCTCCATTTTTACTAGTGGGATAACAAACAAAACCTCGCCATTTTCTGTTTGAAGGATCACGGTATCACATGCTGGTTCCCCTAAAGCGACGCCACTGCTCGACGAGCAGCAGTGTCGCTTGGGGAAAACTAAAACATGTAATACTGTGCTCCTTTGAACAGAAAATGGCAAAGCTTTTGCTTGTTATAGGCCATATAGCGAAATTTAGAGCGCCATCTAGTAGCGCGCCGAGAACTACGTCCGCCATCTTGTTAGTGGCGAGAAAACGAAACCAGAGACCCGACCGGCAAAGACCCCATGTAAACAAGCGACCGCGCTTCGTGCGAGAGATGCGATGCCAACGATTGCTGCGTTCCGCTGCGGATGCAGCGATAAACCTTTGATTCGTGCGTGACGTGAACGCAAACGTGAACAGGGTTCACCTTTTTTTCCTTATTTTTATTTGTTACTTGAGACGCAGCTTTTGACAAAAACAATCGGTGACAACGCGAAGAAACATGCGGACGTTATCGCGCGGCGTGAAGCCATTTACAACTATTGAACTGGGCCCTAATCTTTTCACGAAGTTGTACCAAATTTGTTTATGACCTTCTTTTTCTTTTATGTGCGTTGTAGTGTCGGCCTGCCTTTTTCTTGATGCGCAAGCAGCTCAATGCATGCGGACGAGACCAAGGCTGTTAAGCGAGGCAAAAAGATGGCAGTTTTAATAATCTACGCCACCAACCATAATTGAAGATGCGTATGGTTAACAGTGGTATGGTTAGGTTCATCGCAGTGGCTAAAACTTCGATGTCGGCGGCGGCAAAACTTTACGTTGCGGACGTCGAATGAAGCAACACGGGCGGTGCCAACTTCATTTTACAACCTCCTTTTCTTTTTTTTTTTTTGTCGCAGCCGAGGTAGAAATTTTGTTTTGTGCAAAGAAGCTCGGGGGTAGTTTTGAGAAAGTCACTGCAGTTATTCTGTCAGGGTTGAACAAATCTTCATTAATAGCGCAACATCCGTCAACTGTGCTTGAGGTCAATGCTATCTGAAACCAATTTTAGCCCTTTGCAACGCTTGAAAAATATTGCCCAGGGCACAGTTTCTTTTAGAAGAACACAGAGTGTTCCACCAAAAAACCCTCCGCCAGTAAGAACTAAAAAAAAAAACTAATTTTGAGTCATGTATTCGCGTGGAGCAGTATACCGCTAAACAGTACGACTTCAAGCGTATTCGCATCGAAAAAAGAATTAAAAGTGTTCTCAAAGATGAAAGGCATGACGGCCTAGTCCTTTCGGAGGCCTGTGCACACGCTGGCGACAACAAGCTTCCACAGCGAAGGCGTAGGACTTGGTCCGCTGCTTCGACGAGGTTGTCGCCAGCGTGCACAGGCCTCCGAGAGTTTTGTCAGACAGTTGCGGTAGGTTGTTTAAACTGTTCGTCCACATAATATGGTCAGAAGGCGGAAAACAGTTGCTGCGCCATCGCACATTGCCCGTACGGCTGTCTCCGATGCCTCCACCGTGCTTCGGTACCGACAACGCTTGCCAACATTAAAATGGCGACGCTCTCAGTGTTGTCAGACCACAAAGCAATTTCGCATAAGGTCTATTCTACGAGTCAAAACAGAAGTGACAATTTTCTTTATACCTGTGGTTTTTCAAACATCAAAATATTTCGTTAAAAAAAGAAGTGCAACCAAAAAACGAAAATGAATAAGCAACTTTTAGAGCCCATAGGAAGCTCCCGAAGAGCGTCAATCGCTAGTTGACTAGTGGCCAGTCAACAGTGATCGCGCTCATTACCTGGCTCACACCAGGCACCAACTGAAAATTCATTTTGCAGCTACAAATATAGCTCTGAAATTTTTTCTTTTCGTTGTAAACTTATTTGTATGCCATCCTTTTTCCATCCAGGCTATTTTTTAAAAAAATTTCTTTTCCTCTGCATATGTTTTTTAAGGACACCCACAGTAACACATTCTGAAAGACGACCAACTGAACCCTTGAAGACAATCAAAAGACCTGGTCCTCGGAATGCACATTTGTCCTCAAATTCAAATTTGGGGTTTTTGCAGCAAACCGATGAAGGGCATCCGATACGCCCCAGCGCAGGGCTAAGTGATTAATTTTGACCGACCGGGAACCGCTGATGCGCGGCCGAGATCCCGGCTACACGGTGCCCCGTCTGTTTTGCCTCCGAGGTGGCTCCTATTCGCCCACGCTGGGATCAATCTCTTCAAGATTGCGTGAACACCTTGTAGAAAATGTAGAGCCCTTCCACTTCACGTGAAGATGGAGGACCAGCGAAGCTGTTATCTTTACGACGTCTAAAACGATGCCTAGAGGACGACGTCTAAGACGACCTCAAGGACGACCTCCGAGGATGACCTCAAAGAAGACTTCTAGGACGACCTCGCGAACGCATGTCTAGGACAACTTCTTGGACGACCTTGAGGATGACGTCTAGGACTACCTCTCAAACAACCTCAAGAACGACCTCAAGGACGACTTCTAGGACGACCTTGAGGACAACGTCTAGGACGACCTCAAGCACGACACTGAGGACGAGCCTCAAGGACGACTTCTAGGATGACCTTGAGGACGATGCCTAGAGATAATAACAAGGTATCAGGACCTCACTATCTAATAATTCTAAGGAAGGCTGACTCACACTGGTACCCCTCTTTTCCTTTTTATTTATTCATACTTGACCCTCTTTTTGTTTATTCATACTTACTACGACCAATGGGGAATTTTCTGTCGACGTATGATTGTCCGGCGGACACGACAGTGGGGGAAACTGGCCCTTAACAGCTTCGCTGTAAAAGTCTTCAAATCGTCGACAACGGGGCCTTAATCTCGTCTAACCTTGTCCCGGACGAGACGCTCCCAGGACGTCCTCGGGATGTCGCTGCACCGTCTCGGAAAGGCGACTCACCTGCGGTCCCCTCGCTCCCAGCGGTCCGGGTGGCCCCTGCAGTCCGGGCAACCCCGGGAGGCCCTCTCCCCTGCGGGCCGTGGGGACCGGGGGTCCGGGAAGACCTGGGGTCCCTCCGAGCCGGACTCTCCCTTGGGGCCCGCAAAACCGGGTATGCCGGGGTTGCCTGCGGGGCCCGCAGGACCCATCTTGCCCGCGTCGCCCGTGGCTCCCTGCAGAGAAGGATGCGCCCTGAACGCGGCGTGCCTTCACTCGATCTACGACGCTGGCCGCCGCGTTGGCTCCTTTCTCGACCCGTCCGGTCGGGAGGCGAATGTCGACGATTACGAGATAGCCCTGGCCCTGCTATAATGTAACTAATTTCTAACACCGAACCTTCCGATTTTACTGGAAACGTCGAGGATGGAGTGTACATACATCTCGGATGTATGCTCTGTCAATTACATTGTCTCTTTTCAAAATCATCCTCCCAAGCCAAAGATTCACGCCGATTGTACGTATGAAGTCCGAATTACGGGGAATGTGGACTTGAGGGGCCATTATGGCACGACGCGTCGCATTTTCCTATCGAATTTAGTGGAGAGAGTGGTCCGATGACACCAACCCCGTAATTGTGTCACGCAACGTTACTTACTGTATTTGCACGAATATAATGTGACCGTGAATAAACGCAACTCATGAATTATGATTTGTCTCTTGAAACGTGTTGCCATTCGCTTTTTGCCCTATTTCATTGATCTGATGCAGTGTGTCTCCTACCATGGCCCCGATTGGACCGGGTAGTATTATTAAATAAATAAAATAAATAAATGCAAGGGCAGATCTTGATGCCCCTAACAAGAAAAAAGAAAAATTACTGTATTATAACGCGAACTGAGGCTGCCTAAAGTTATCGCACTCGAGGGCATAGTAAAAGTGAAAAAGGAACGAGTCAGAAAAATATCAGTGTACATTTTGACTGCACTCATCGTCGCTGCTCGGTCCTTTCTCACTGTCACGTTTGCAATCCACTTGGCGACTCCAATAGCTACGCGCCTGCTTGTCTTGTAGTTTCCTTTCTTCAGCGTGAGCTCTTGTCCGCAAGCCATTCCTCCTGAACCACTGCATACTATGTCAAGTCGGTTGGGAGCGGATGCACAAAGCAGAAGCACCAACGCACGAACGCCAGAACCCTCTCAAGCAAAACTAAATATGCACATACGATACACAACCATTCTGGCCTTTGTTCTGGTCCCTCTGCACAAACAAACAGCTCGTGTTGCACGGTTGCGTAACCACAGCCGGTGGTCTTGACTTGGCTTATGTCTTGACTCGCTAAAAGTTTTGTTTGGGCTGTTGGTTGATGAACATTTCGGGGCAAAACGGTGCAACGGGACACGGACGAAGTAAAGACGAGGCGGTAGACAGAGCTGACTAGCACTGCCAGTTTATTTGGCTCACACCCTGTATATAAAAACACACGGGCTCAAGCCAAATAACCAGGGCGCAAAGGAAAGGAAGGAAAACACACAAACAATCTCAGCATCATTTTGGATAAATAATACTGTGCTGTGCTAATACCGGTTTTTAACACGTGCCAGGCAGTTACCCTCAGACACTAACTCAAACAATCGTGGTCTAAAGACTCGTAGCAAAAACATTTCAGTCATTTCCTACTTTATCTCACAATTTAAAGAAAACAGAAAAAGAGCAAACGTTGAAGTTCCATTTTCGGCTCCAGATAGTCTGTCTGGCCTGTGCAAGAAAGTGAAAAAATTGAGAAAGAAGTAGAAAACTGCATGAAGAAGCACAGACAGGCTTTTGTTGACTTCCAAGAAGGCACTGTGTATTCCACTCCTTTCGTACCAGAAATTCTACATAGGACCGACCGGATGATGCATAAATGATCGCGATACGGCAACATCGATACATCCTCACAGAGCAAATTTGGGTCATCTTGGCATTCATTGCCGTGATTGTGGATGTACCCCAACTTTCTAAAAATAAAACAAAAAATAAAAAAGACGGTGAGAAACTGATTTGATAAATAATAGAAACCTACAAATACTGTCGAGACCGGTTATAACAAAGTCGGTTATAATGAGATAGCGGCTACAGCGAAGCGTTCCACGATTTCCCATTCCCCTTTGCACTTCAGTAATGACCGAGTCGATTATAACGAAATAGCAGCTATAGCGAACTGATTTCCGATTTCCGTTGACCTCGTTATAACCGGTCTCGACAGTAAACAAACTCAAAGACAAATCTGTCAGCATACCCTCCGTCGGTCCTTGCGATAAACGAATTCACCTCCTGACTGGCTTGCACAGCACGGCAATGTATTTTCTATCCAAGAAAATGCTTAGATTGTGTGTATGTGTGCTGTCTCATCCTTTCTTTGCTTTCTACTTATTTGACTTTCGCCCATGTGTTTTTATACAAAGTGTGAGCAAAATAAACTTTAAGTTGCTAGTCAGCACTGTGTACTCTCTCGTCCTTACTTTGTCTGCGTCCCGCTGCACTGTTTTACTTTGAAAAGGTCTCGACTTGACCTGGTTCGGCTCGGCTCGTATTGGCCGACGTTCCGCACTTCTCGCGTGACGCGCCGCCATGTTTTTGCAGCTTGCTATTTTGCGTGCATTGGTAGAAACACACAAGCGACAGAGAATGCTTTGTACATTTCCTTTTCTCCCTTCACGTGTCACGATGACTAGAAACTTCCTCCCCCTACCCCCATTTCTTATCGCACCCTATCTTCTACATTCAGTCGGAGGGATGTCTTTCTCCCGACTCGAACGCTTCATGAAGGAGCTCGATTTCAAATGTAACGCAAAATCTGTTCTTAAACGTGCAATTTCGAAAGAAAAAAAAAAGAAGAAAATACTTGAGTTATATTTGTGCAAATATGATAGGTCGTGGTGTGTCACATAAACACTGAGACACCGTGGTGTTGCATGACCATATATCATGTTCTCGTTACAACTCTTTGCGACACTCTAAAAGTTATGAACCGGACTGTAAAAGCATTCTACTTTTAAACGGACATTACAGTAAATGTAAATGCCGGACGCTGCAATGCTTTTGAGCCAGGCAGAGGCAGCCTGCAGCCTTTACCTTGATGCCCGTGATTCCCGGTGGTCCCTGTGCACCAGGGTTCCCCGGTTCCCCCGGACGACCCGGTTCGGCCCGGCCTCCCTGGGGCGCCCATGAACCCGGCATCTCCCTGGAAAAGAAAAGCACGCACCCAAAGTTGACACTCGTGCGAGCTCTGGACAATCCTCTCGCTCGCACAGAACTCCTGTTTGTACGAGATTTCTAAAAACCCAACAGAGACACAGCACACACCATGGAGGTCATAGTGAGAAGGCTCCTCCAAGAGTTTTTTTAGACCTTTGAGGATTACAATTAAGCTTGTAGCACCAATTTTTTGAAGCAGACTTCAAAAATAATAATTATGCTACGAGGAAATAGAAGGACAAGTGGAAGGAGTACAACACAGATACAGCACTATACTTCTAACTTTTTGTGCCGTTTAATTTCCCTGTAACGTGTACCAACTCGCCCAGCTTATTACGTTGCACTGATTAGTATGTGCACTAGGGTTTGGATACATAAACGGAAGTGATCTCTTGGACGAACTACAGGTTAATATGAGTCATGTGGGCGACAAGTTAGGTTTGTTTTATGGTATCATTACAAAACTGTGTTGTTCACGCATTTATAACAGACACTTATTTTAGGTACAAATTACATTCAAACTGAGATGTGCATTACAATCAGATTCAATGTTACGAAGAGAGAAAAACTCGCCCCTTTGCCGTACCAGCCTGGCAAAATCAGTGACATTCAATACGTGCGTTTCATTTCCTAGACTCGGCACATAAAATTCACACCTAAATCTTGCGGCCTAAAACTTACCGCCTACCCGTTCTCGTTTATCCAATGGATTGTCACTGCTGATTAAATTAATAATTCAACCTAGAAACTACATAGCTAAATCAAGGAAACATATAATCTTCAATAAAAGAAAGATGTAATATGCTAAAAACTACACTAGATTTTACTCTTGGGAGCAGGCTACTTTCACCTAGACCTGGCTGACGTCGGAAGCACAAGAGTGTGTGGGAGCAATTGCTTTTCCCCGTTCACACATGAGTGGCACTGAAAACTATGAAGTGTAATGGATTACTACCACTGCCATTGCACTGAATTAGCCCAGCATGATGAACATACACAGAGGATCCTCAGGAAAGAAGGATCAGGTCTGTGTTGCGTACCTTCAAGCCAGCTTCACCACGAGGTCCTTTGGGTCCTGGGAGGCCTTGGATACCCTAGTTGTGGGAGGGAACAACACCTCTAGTAAACATTCAACAATGGTAGAGTATGGACAAAAAAAAAATAGTTTGGGATAACTATAGAGAGAAATTTCGGTTCAGGACGGATTTTAATGTATGCAGGTTGCATAATCAGTACTCGTGCAATTTCTTTTTGAAAAATTTATATAAAATAGTTACCGTATTTACTCGCGTAATCCTCGCACCCCTAAAGTGTGCCACCAAAAATTGGATTTTTTTTTTCCTCGCGTAATCCTCGCACTTTTAAAACTGCAGCGGCGAAAGTCGTCTGCTCGCGAAACCTGCATGATGCACGCGCTCTCCACCGCCCGCATTTTCAGGCACCGCGTTGTTCCGTTTGGAGCGGCGCAACGCCGTTTAAAGGGGCCCTGCAATCATAATACGCGTCCACCTTTTTGCGGTTTCCACGTCTCTTGGGGTTCGGGCAAGCCAGCGGGCACGGAGAGAGTCACTAAATATCAGTGCGTCATATTTTAACCGGACGACGCGCGGAAACCGCCTCCACCGACGGGGGCGACCCGCGGTACCGCAGCGCGCGCGTAATATGGACGTCTTAGGTCCTGGGCTTACTACTGGACAGAGCCTCTAAAAGTTTCTTTTTAGTCGAAATAACAAAATATAAGTGGCGCGAACCGTTTCAATTATTTATAAAAAGTAGTTTTTGTTCAGTATTTGAGATCAGAAAAGAAACAAATGCAGTTTATAAAGTACGGAAACAAGAAATGATCCGTCGACATACCCGCCACCAAGCGGTGGAAAAGGCGGCGCCTACTAGAAAGGAGTAGTGGGATCAGGCGCCGACACGGAAAGGTCCCGGATGTACGCGGCGGCGCTGCGGCCGTAGGGACCGAAGGACCCGGCCGGCTCTGAGCGTTCCCAAGGCCTTCGGTGAGCAGCTTTGTCTTGCGGTTTGGCCGTTTCGCGGTATGGCAGCGCGAAGTGGCTCCCATTCTGAACTGATCTTTACCCCGTGTTTGCTGTCGTTTGTGGCCAATGAAGTGTCATGCCGAATTTGTGTTTAATCGCGCAGCAAACGCAATGAGAGCCGCTCTAGCTGCCTGCTACATACAGCCTATCCAGAACACGCTTTAGTGGCGCCCTCTCGCGCCGTCGACACGGAGTACGGCAGCCGTGAGCGCTCGCTCAGCTCACCACCCCTCGTCTAGTTCACGGCCACTCAAGCAACCAAGGACGTCATGAAGGAGGTTATTTTTTGCTTGTTTTTGTGATTTTAATTTGCCTATAACTTCTAAAATAAATCGAAATTCGAGAAAAGAAAAGTGTCATTAAGTTACTACGTTCAGTGCGCTCAGGTTTGGTGCAAATTAAAAATTAGTAAAAAGCCATTGCAGGGCCCCTTTAATGCTCCAAGCGCCCAAGGCGCCTAGGCAGCCTAGCGCCATCTCCCAGACGCTAGTCACACTGTCGTTAAGCCGGCTCGCGTGCGCGCGCCTGCGGTCGTTGAGAAATCGGGAGGTGACGACGAGGGGCAACAACCAGTGATGCTAGGACTGACCGCTCATTCACACTGGAAGCGGATCCGCGTTTGCAAAGCGGTTGCGAACGCGGATCCGCTTCCAGTGTGAATGAGCGGTGGTTCGGACTGGGATCGTTATCAGCGACGTAGGTAAGTCTTAACGCAGACTGTGTTTGTAAGTAAATCTTGCTTTGTGTTGAACCTGTGGTTTTATTGTTAAGGTAAGTCCTGTAGTTAGTAGTTCTCAAACCTTGTAGGTAGCTGCCGGCACGAAAACCACAATTTGCAACTGCCTCAGTTTTTTTTTTTTTTTTTTTTTTTTCAGAGTTTACGTTTGTGCAGAAAATTTTTCACGCGTAATTTTTGCATCCCCCAACTTTCCATCGATTTTCTGCAAAAGAAAGTGCGAGGATTATGCGAGTAAATATGGGTATAAAGCAAAAGGGCAGGAATCTCACATGCCCATGATCAACAGTAGCACGCGGACCAAGTGGAACAAGGGACCGGGGAGCAACACCGTCTGCTGCGATTGGTCAGTGCCGCGCCGTTGACCAATCGCAGCAGACGGCTTTGTCCCGGTCCCTTTGTCCCGCTTGGTCCTGCCGCGTAGCATAGGTCCCCAGAAGTTGCAGAAGGCCCAGCTCTCAACTGAACTTGTTTGCACAACAATATTCTCAGATTTAGTGCTCATCTTCTTGGAAACTCATATAGAGAGTTTGAAGAATTCTGCAGTAGCATGGAGTGAGACACAGAATCATTACAGGCATGGACACTAAATAGCCAATTTAAGAAGAGAGAAGGAGAGGGGCCAGTTTATGTGGTTATGCACAACCAGAGACAAAAAGAAAAAGAACAAGATTTCAAAGCATACTTGAAATAGGGAGCTTGTGGTAACGGCGGTATTTAGAAATATAGGGAAGAGACACAAACATCGACGGACGGAACCCGAGAATGGGAAACGTCTTGTCTGTCCTCGTGTTTTGTGTGTCTTCCCTCTAATCTCAGAGCAATTCCATTCATAATTGTGCCATTGTATTTCCACTATTTCAATGCAAAGGAAGTGCACCTATGGAGAAAGCATGCAATGATCTTGGAACCAATTGTGGAAGATACGTCACAAAAAATAGTGTAATGTTTATATAATTTTGCAATGGGGACTTAGCTAGACGACCGGAAAAGCCAAGGTGTTTTGGCCAGTCCGGCTAGGTTGGTTTTGTTTTCCACACGATTTAGCAGCTTGAAAACCCTCCTTCATTAGTGACAAGAAAACATGCATAGACACATTTAGACCAGCCTGACCCATTCTGGATTTCTATGTACTGATGCGCAAAACCCGCATAGCCCAAAATACGTTCATTGTTTTTTTCCCCACAATAAAAACAGCTTAGAGCTTCACTCCTTTAATATTCAACATTTCAATATAAATAAACCTAGTTTCCTTTACAGTTCGAACCAGTTCTGGCTTACTGCTCGAATTGATATGAATCACCATTTTTTTTTCTTTTATGCCAAAGCCGGCCCAAGCCCCTTTTCCTAAGCCGGAGTTAAAACCCTGGAACAAAAACTGAAACCAGAAACATTCGTGTTTGACACCCCGATCAGAGGGTGAAGAACTATTATAGAGTTTTAGCGGATACAGTTCCGATAACTCCACTAACGCCACCCGACACACCACAGGTGCCTTCACACATGCATCGCATCGCTATTCAGTATCGTTACAAGAGTGCAAAAACAATCTTCTGCTGAAACCATTAAGGGCCAGGTTGAATTCGGGGCCTCACCTGGGGTCCGGACTCGCCGGGAGTGCCTTGGTGTCCCGCATTGCCTTGCTCTCCCTTGGGGCCGGGCATGCCGCAGGCCCCCTTGGGGCCCGCTGCTCCGGGGGCCCCCTGGGAAGGGCAGAAGACGGCTCAGACTCCCTATGGTAAATCGCGCCCCCCACGGGTTCTCTCCCGGCACAACATTGTCGCCCCCTTAGAAAAAAGCTCAACTCGGGATTGAACCTGATAACTATGTTCACGCTCGACGAGCAGGACATGCCTTCTCCTCCCTAGTGAGTATTTATAAAAGAAACAAATTCAGCAATAATAAGAAGAGTTTCCTTTCCAGTGAATACAGTCGCCGACCGATTTTTCGGACGTTGATTATTAAGACCCTTTCGCCGAACTGCCACTCACTCCATAAAGTTAACACATAACAGTGACCGAAATTTCGACGCCATAAAGCTTATTGCTCGATATTTCGGACATAATTCTCATGATTTCCTCAGTTTATAGCCACAAACAGCTGCCGCGATAGCGCCGCAAACTACAGTTGCCGCCATTTTGGTTGTTTTGATTTTGCCCTGTAGCCTCGATGCCACGTCCTACGCATAAACGAGCTGTGTTGAGGCTAGAGTCGGGTTTTCCGGTTCTGCCATAGCCAACATGGCCGCCGTGTGCTCATTTTTATCGTCCTTCCAGTTCTCCCCGTGGTCCGTGCTTTTCGAGTGCAACCGCGAAAAGAGCGGCCGTCTGATGTTTTTGTGGTCTTCGAGCACGAAGGTTTTTTGCCGATAGGCTTAGTATTAAAGCGAGCTTGGTGGACAAAACATTGTCTTAAATAGTGCCAAATGGCTCCAACTTCAACCTCACTGTTAGTGCCAACGAAGGCGCCGACAGAACGCAGCACCGTGATCAGACAGATCAACAAACATATGAAAAGTGAATAAATATAGAGCAGAAGTTGACCAGAACTTAAAATTGACATCAAGCAAGTGGAAAGTGTCCAATACGCAGGGAAATATGGGCGGAAATGTGATATTTGGCAGATAGATTTTTCGGACAATTTCGGGTCACCGAGATATATTGACAACATGATTAAGATGAGCTACTTACGTGACTCTTTCAAATGTCATTGTGGGCAAGGCTTGTAACAACCTTTTGCGCGCTTTTTTAAATTGGGCTAAAAAACGTGAAAATTTATCAATATGTAAAAAGTTATAACATTTTTGCAAATTTTGTTTATTGATCTGGCCTCTAATAGTAATTGCCATCGATACTGCAATTGCAACATGACCCTTAAAAACAATAATTAGAAGACTAATGAAGAAATTTTCGTTAATTAGTCAACCTACCATGAAAATCCTTCCCTCATCTAATGCCCATCCAGATGGCATTCGTCTGACTCTAGCTCCCTTTTTAAGAAATCTGTTTAAATTAAAATTAAACACGCGGCCTACTGTCCAATGATATCCGATTTCAATGCCTTCCATGAATTGAACTGAAATGGCCGAAGAAACTGAAAGTGCATTTGCATGGCCGAGCAAGCAGACATGTAGGACTCATGTCGTTTCTTGGGAAGTACTCCGTGAAGTACTATAATTAACAAAGAATGGAGCATTTCATTTAATAATCCACGATACCTTAACAAATCAGAATAAAAACAAAAACAACAATCAACAACAGAGTTACAGCTGTACACATATTCGGGAAAAAAAGTTTAGCAAAAGTCTGGCAATGGTGAACCAGTGGAACCGGCATTAAACTTCTCGTTTGGCAAGAGTCTGGCTCATCCCTAAAACAAATACAGTTTAAGCTCATTACAACAGACCTGGTTACAACAGACATTTGGATATAACATACCGATTTGTGAAGTTCGGTTGGTTTTCCTCTACATACCATTGACTCAGCTTGATATCTGGATACAATAATAAGCAGACCGAAATCTTGGTATAAATCAAGGTCTGTTATAACGAGCTTAGACTGTAACCGTCATTTGGTTAGTCTTTCATCGTGCCATGATTGTCATCTCCACTGTGCCTAAACTCTGTGTCACTAGTTGTGTGCAGTGTAGGCGAAGGCAATGCCAGGTGAAGAGAGAAAGGGAGCACTAGGGGCATTAGAGAGGACAGGAGGTTACTCTCCTCCTCCCCAGCCTTCCTAGTGCTTGCCCTCTCTTTTCTCGCCTGTACTGCGTGCAACCAGTGACATCTAGTACAGTGTGCGTGAACACCCTCAATCTTCTTTGGAAAATCTGCAAGGGGCCCCAGGCCATGGACAGCCAAGAGCCACTAATTTTTTAAGTAATGAAACTGCACTTCGATCTTGTACTGAAACAAATTGTTTAGCATTACGACTGAATTCTATCAGAGAAGTCTGGAGACCTGAATGGAATGTACAAAATTTACACCTAGAATGACATCGGTGTTTTTTTGTTTTCACTGACCTCACATTGCCACTTTGTAACACTGTGGACTGCAAGAATTATTTAGAGCTAAACTGGCAGAAAATGGCAGAAACAGCAGAATTTCAACAGGATGGTACATTTCAGAACAGTCCATATTCCATTTGAACCTCCAGACAAATCATTTCTAAAACTAAGTTTTCAAAGTAGGCTTCTTTGCACAATCTGATGTTCTAGTTGCCTGAGCACTCTCAGTTGTCACTAAGCAAACAACAGCTGGCCTCAATCAAAATCAATCAATTACTACCAAGTGTTGAGCCGCTAATGGCAGTTCAGCTAAAATGAACTTCAAACTTACCAGTTACCTCAACGAGTGAGTTAAGAGTAAGTCATCGCTAAGTTTATAAAAAAAAAAACTTTCATGCAGCCGATGAACAAGTTGTGCATATACATTACACAAATGAAAAGGCTGAAAAGAACAAAATCACTGAAAGTAATAAAAAAAGGCAATGAACCTTTAACACTTTTAAACCATTCAGAGTGTCATTCGTGACAAACGAGGCTTCTTAAAACCAGGCGCGATTGCAACAGTGTCCTGAACGTGGGTCGGTGTGACTCGGAAAACGAGCAAAGCGTGGAATGCTGCGCTCTTACGGTGGGTCCTGGGAATCCTGGCGGTCCCTGTGCCCCCGTGAGTCCCCTGTCACCTTGAGCCCCGGGCGCACCGGGAGGTCCTAGTAAGCCGGGGGTGCCAGGCTCCCCCTGCGCACAGAAAGAGACTGGCTCACATCCGCTCGGATATAAAACAGACTTAGCAGACAGCGACAATTACTGCAGGTAAATTTCACTGGACATCGCTTTTCGCCGCCTCATGCCGTCCCCCTGTTCCTGTAAAGAGGCAAACTGCAAGGGCAGTAGAAGAGCAGCGAGGGTTCTGCTGCTCACAAAATCCTACGGTCCTGAAAGGAGCTCCTGACATGCCCTTGGATGTATGGTAGGACTTCCTATAGTATAGTATAAATTCATGACTGCTGTTTGCCAAAAAATGGGAGGGAACTTGTGGCCATCTTTCGTGACCGGATCAAGTGGCAACTTAACCAAAAGATTTTGCTTCCTCTCTATCCAGAGTCCTAGACTGAGCATGCTACCGTCGGTCCCAGGTGAGAACTAAGATATCGACAAACGAGGCAGAAAGCATCGAGTTGCATTTTAAACAACCCCGCTCGTGAAAAAGAGCATTAAAATCATTTATAACCCCTACCTTTCCCACGCATGGTTAGAATGAACCTCTGTCATCTTGCCAGCCAACGGTTTACATTTGTCATGCCTGAAAAGTGAGCCATTCCATATTCCGTTTCTCACTAAATTACTAATGAGAAGTTTTCACAGAAACGATCTCAAAGCATTGTAGCTTTCTATTCAGAGAGAACCTTTAAAAGGAGGCACAACGAGTGCCGGAACTAAGATCTGTAATTCTGCGCTCAGTGATGCAAATTTCTTAGCTCCTCTTTCTAATACAAACACAATTCCCCAAAACTCAAAACCTGGACAGCGGCACTTCATTATTTCTCGGTGTCATAAAACGTCCAGTTCCTCCGAAGTCCGCCCACGGTCAAAGAAAGTTGTGAGTGTCGACAAATGCCAGTGAAGCCTGGATGGCAAATGAAACCCTCCATTAAAACAAAACAAAAAAAACGAAAAAAAAAAAATCGAGGAAATTTAATACGGAGTTTGTGGACTTCAACTATCTCGCCCTTTGCCCAAAAGTTTGGTTTAAAAATTGTGCAGAAGTCCCGCCGATATGTTCTAGGTTCACGTGTCTTTTCAGCTGTTATGTTCACGCACGTCTAATTTTCAGCACCCATAGGGAAATGTGTATTCATTTCCAGTCTGTTGCATTTAATTTTCAGTAGCTACACCTAGAAAATGCCAACCAAGTTCGACGTTTGTGTTCATACGACGTTAGGTTGGTCTGCTTTTGAGATACAGCGACACTGGTTTACGCTGTAGATGAGAAACTTAGCAAGTGCAGTACAACCGCTACCCTGAGATATTTAACATGCATCACGCAGTAGTGATACACGACCGCACGCCGGTACGATGCACATCGAGATCGAAACGAGCAGGGGTGGGGATTCAACCCAGGATCCCTGGGTTCTGCAGTGCGAGTTTTCGCTCAACGTGCGCCGAGCTGTGGTGTGCCAACGCACTCTGCCAATGACCTCCCCCTACCATGCCTCCGATTTCAGTTTCGTATCCGATTCTAACATGCGAGCAATTTCTAGGTGTATTTTTGGTGACAAAAATGATTGCCGAAATCAATCACTGCTCTGAAATGTGACAGCAGTTTTTCGCTGAAACATGATAGGAGTTTGCACCATCTTGTACTACGTAAACGTTTCTTTAGTAAACTGATTAGAACCCGCTGCGGAAAACTGAAGAACTTTTTTCTGTCGATATCCATAAAGTCTTTTATCACATTTAAAACCAATTCACAACATTTCTTGATCTAACTGTCTACTTCCCACGGATGGGCCTCCTGCGATCAACTGACGACTCTTGTAGCATTACATCAATTCAAATTGGTAACTGTAGTATTCGCCAATCAGAAGCCAATATGTCGTATCACATTCGACAAGTGATATGATATACATTCGATAATTGATACAATATGTGATACGATATGATATACGATTTTATATGTGATACTGAAGAAGGTATAAAACAGATGCGTGCCACCTGCTTCGTCGTTTACAAACCGATTGAAGGACAACAAAGCGTGTAGGGTTCGCTCGTAAATGCCGCATGTAAAAGGCGCGCGTTAAAATCGGGTAAGCACAACCTTAGCCGCGAATGCAGCCGACAGAAGAAGTAGCTGCAGCAATGCCGAGCCAGAGCGGGAGAACGTGTGGGGGTTTTCTCGCCTTCTCTCCGGGCTCTCCGTGGGGTCCAGGCTGCCCCACAGGGCCCTGCGGTCCCTGCTCCCCAGTCCTCCCCGGGGGCCCCTCCGGTCCGGTGGGGCCATGGTCTCCCTGGACCCCTTGGGGCCAGGCTGCCCTGCATCGCCCCTGCGTCCGGGAAGTCCCTACGAGAAGATTGGAACGGTCGGGAATGAAAGCGGCAGCCAACATTAGAAGACGGTGGGGAGAAGACGTCAAATGCGCGAGAGGGCCCTGACGTAGCATCGGCATGAGATCCTCGCGGCGTGACCTTCAACCAAACCGAAATAGAGGAATAAACGAGAAAGACAGAATCCTGAGCTTTCGGCGACTGCGTCTAGTTAGAAGCCAACCAGCAAAATGATTTTTAAAAAGGGCTGTAAATGTTTCTGTCTCTCTCTTTGCACCCGTCAACTGGAGAAGCAGTACTTCCTCGATAGGCGTCGTGCTTTTCACGTCGCCTACCAGAGGTTAGCGCAGGCCACAGTTGGGGCACGAGTGCTGCCTCAGACTCGGACGCGTGTCCTCGCCGATTAAACGCAAGTTCCGGTCCAAAGCAGCACTTGGGTTCAATCTGTGTCCCGCGCTGGCCTTCGGAAGGCGACAGAATATTCACACTTTGATATCTAAGATGTATTAAAAGGAGCCCCTGTTGACCAAACTCAGACAAAAAGTGATAATCGAGGAAATTCAATACGGAGTTTGTGGACTTCACCTATTCGCCTCTTTGCCCAAAAGTGTGGTTTAAACATAGTACAGGGACCCCGCCGATATGTTCTAGGTTCATGTGTCTTTTCAGTTGTTATGTTCACGCACGTCTGTAATTTTCAGCACCCATAGGGAAATGTGTACTTGTTTCCCATCTGTTGCATTTAATTTTCAGTTGCTACACCTAGGAAATGCCAACCCACGCGGCTAATGCAATGTGTTGGGCCGTCAACGTTTACAGTTACGGTATTTCTGAAAAAAAAAAAAATAATGTGAGTGTTTTGTAACATTGCCAATTTTGAGATGTCAGTCCAGGCTTTCAATCAAAAGAAAGTCTGACTCTTCACAAGCCTTAAATTACTTCAACCCACTCACAGGCTAAAGTAAACACTTTGTTTTCTCACTGCTGCGAATGCTTTATGGAAATCCATTGCAAACAAGCAAACCAGTGAAACACAAAACTGAAATATCCTGCAGTCTCCACGGATGTGAAAAACAAAAGTTTGAAGGGTGAAACAAACACACACAAAAAAGGCAATTACTAGAGGAGTTTTTACGTACCACCATTCCTGGAGGTCCAGCGTGCCCCTTGGTCCCTTTCTCGCCAGAAAGACCCTGGGGAAGGGTTGGAAGAAGAGGGTTAGCGACAAGGTGGAAGAACTCAACCTGCACTCAAGCCCCACACAAGGTGTAGTCTGGCGGGGCAACGCATTTCTACAGATATTCCACAAGACTAGCAAAGAGATGCAATAGAAAACAAACATCCCAGTGCAGGGGAATGTACTTTGCTTGGACTTGGAGGATCACAAGTCTGTTAAGCAGCATGTGACAAATCCAGCAAGTCATCTCAAGGCAAAGCAAGACTTAAAATCAGGAAAAGTACTTTATTCTGCACAGATAAGAAAAGCCCCAAGAATCTTGATTGTAGTGTTGCGCTAATAGCAAAATTTGAGTTCAAAGTGAATTCAAAGCAAATAGTGGTTTTGGCCGAATATTTGTTATTCAAATATCAAATAGTGTTTCCAAGCCTTTCACTACTGCAACATGCTTAAAAACAACCCAGTGGAACTCGTGAAGGTTGTTCCCAAGCTTCCACTTGTTCATTTCCGAGCTCAGTAAGTTTTAATCTAACTATATTTATGAACCGTAACCTGAGAGAAACCAAAATCTACATAAGGATGTCAATTAAACTACACATTTGATATAACAATAAACCTACAGAGGTGCCCAGCTATACCTATATCTTCTTGCCAGGGTTCTCTTCAGGGAATTTCTGAGGGGTGGACAGTACCGGGGGGGGGACAAAGGGGGGCACGTTTGTCCTTTTTTTGTTCGTCGCGTCTGTTTATTGTTCTTCCCCCCCCCCCCCCTCGGGCACTGCGGCGGCGCGCGCGCTAAGATAGAGAAAAAAAAAGAAACAAGCCGAGCGCCCGCGCTCTTTATTTGAAGCAGTGTGGCAGTGGCGGCAGTCAGCGAAGCGATAGAGAAAGATAACGCGGCGGTGCGCGGATCTGCTGAGTACGACGGCGACGGTCTGCAGCCATGTGCAAAGGCAAAATCGCATCGTCATCCCGCGACATAAAAAAAAATCGAGCGCTGGGTGGTCAGTTGGAGCGGTGGGCGGCAAAGCCACTGCCGCCCACCGTGGGGAGAACCCTGCTTCATGCATATAGCAAGATTTATAAATTGTCTTGCTATACACAAATATCCTTTCTTAAACCTCGAATTTAAGAAAAGAATAAAAGACAACATGAACAATGAACACAGGTTGTCAGGTCATCTCTGCCTAATATATACTCTCCAATAATAGCAACAATTTAATGTTGAGAATTTTGCTGAAGTGTAAATATCAACATTTAGAAAGTTTGTTTATTTTTTAAATACACCAGGTGTGCCTGCACCATCCTGCTTGGAAAGTGTGCTTACCTCCTAAGCACGCGACTGCAATATGTGTACCTTTTTGAAGTGTTGATAACAGCAGGATAGCCCCGTTGAGCGCACTTCTCATCGAGCACCGGATGCACTGCAGAGAAGCAACACCCGCAAAAAGCGAGCTCCGCAGGTCATGCTTCTCTGGAGTGCACCGGTGCTGGGCAAGAAGTGTGCTCAGGGGGGCAAACCAACCGCGATGAACACTTAAAAAAATGTGAATATTGCACTTCATTTCAAAGCGAGTATCAAATAGCATATTATTCTAAACAACTATTAAAAAATTTGGATATTCGCACAGTCAAATATGACCCCATCCAATCTGCTGACGCAAGGGCATACAGTACTACAGTCGGTCAGCCCCAAAGGACTCTGAGCACCATACATATTCAATTGCCCTTTCTCCTAGATGAACAAAATGTCTAGGTAACTGCAAGGTAAGCTTAAGGAAAATGTATTCCAAGCGAAGTGCTTTTAGTAAAAACCATGTCTGCTTAACCCCAAAGGAAACAGACTGTTGCTTCATACAATCTCTCAGCTCTATGGTTTGGTAACCCCTAGGGCCCTTTGAGGGACACCAGGCGAAAGGAGGACACAGCGTCGGTCGCCAGGAACCTGCAACCTCATTTCAGTAGGCTATGCATCACGAAGTCAGTTCACAGAAAACCAAGACCATTTGTGCCAGAGCATGGTAACGCTAGACCCTCGTAGAACACAACAAAACACGCTTGACAAAAGAGACATGTGAAGTTAACATATTAATCATTTCGAAATCTTTACTCTCGTGATTTGTGCCAGCGACTGGACCTCCTAATATATTTGCTTATTTATTATTTAGTCTTGGCCCCAACAGAATATTCTAAGAATGCTAACTAGCCAATCATCAAGTCCAACAGAAATTAAAAACTAAAAATATTCTAGTATTTCTGCATATTCAAATTTTAAACAATTTTCACAGCAAAACAATGGCTTTGCTTTTTTGCTTTGTGCGCATTTTCTTCTTTTCTTTTTTACACAAAAGACATTGCAGGCATTTCGTTGCCACTAACATGTTCCAATGATGAAAGCGGACGCCAACGTCAGTTAGCACATTCCATGATATAAAAAAGTGACTGCATTGCTAAATGATTTTGTCTTTGATAATAAAGGAGGGTTCCACAATGATAGAGAAGCATATTACTTATTACCCTTTGTAATAAGAATACAAAGGATGCATAACACACAATTTTTTCTTAGAAACAAGGCTCAAGCCAAAGTACATCCTATTTACAAGAATGAAAAAAAGATTTGTGAAAAATGAATCATACCACAGCATTTCAGTTGAGAAAAATCCTCTCTCCTACCTCTCCCTCGTACACTCCTGTTTATTTAGGCTCTAAATATAATTTCTTTCTAAAATTCCGGCAAAAACCAGCATATCTACTCAACCATCGATAAATGAAAATACGTTCTACCAAGTTTTATGGACCTACTGAATTCAAGATACTAATACGTATCATAAACAGCAAAAACAACCATTCACAAATATTATGAAAACTTACAGCTGGGCTTTAAACGTGGCAATGCACTTTAGAGGCACTGGACAGCCAGAGCTCAAGTCCAAAGTTAGCTTGCTTTCGATTGACTGCTGCACGCAAACTACTTTGACTACTTCAATTATTCAAATATAGATATCGACATCTTTTTTTTTCCCTTTCTCGGTACAACTTACTAAAATTAGATGTTAAACTTCTCAATCAAGACCAGAGAAGGTCAACCTGTCAGAGTACTGAGCATAATAATAACCCAGGCGCTCTTCCATGCCAGCCTACCCCTAGCAAACAAGTGCTAAGTGGTGAAGATTAATGCATGCACGCCGGTGAGGTAATGAAGGTTGACGCGAGAGGCACAAGTGCTGCGGCACACTGTAGCCACGGCATTGAAGCATGTGGCAGACACAATCATTGAGTGATCTCATCACAAGTATAAGATTCTGGTTCTGTCGTCATCACAGCAGCCGCTCATCCCACTATTGTGCTAATTCTCCTTGCAAATTTTAGCTCCTGACATTGCTGACCTCGTATGGAAGTTTGACGGTTTTCTATACTTCGTATCTCCCAAGTCAAGGCGCAGCCGACGCTACGATCGATAGAAAAATCAAACAGCGTCAAATGTGCAACTTCGTGGCATTTGACATAATTTTGTACTTGTTGTTTTATTGGCTAAACCAACCAAGTGCAGCGACTGCCCAGTGACTTGCATGTTTCTTATCCAGGTTCGTGGTTGTGTGCTTGAGTGTCTCGATTGTGCTCTGACCTAAATTCGGGTATATGGTGAGTAGAGACACTGTGAAATACTTATCTGTACCATTTTCCTTCCCTTCTACTTCCTGAACATTAAGGTCGATCAATGTAGCAGACTTTTGTTCATGACGCAATTGGCGCAGCGCTTCCATAACTGATGTTCAGATTTTGAGACAATGTACAATGTTGGCTGTGACAGATGTGAACACATAACGACGCAGTTCTGTAATTAGCTGTGCAGCGCACACCTCACAAGGTGCCATCTACAGTTTGCATGAAGCCGAGTCTAAGAGTTTTAAGTGAGACCGTGCCCTGCCATACTACTTTCTTCACCGCCAACAGCACCACCTCATATCATAAATTCTAATAAATTTATTGCAGAGAGTTTCAACTCACTGCAACAAAGTATGCAATTTCTTTTTCTTTAGATAAGGTTGTCAATGCAGCTGTTGATTCACCACTGCTTTTAAGCACCGCTTGCTTTCATGGTTTCTTGGAGTTAAGTCGGTCTCAACATTTTTATCCATTGGTCTTGTACGTATCATATGTTACTTACAAGATTGCAACGGGAATATAATAAGCTAGACCAACATATATATAATAGACGTTCTTTTGTGATTTGAACATTTCACGAAAATATTGAGTCCATAGTGTGTGTAAAACAATAGGCTTTGCTTTTTTGCTTTGTGCACATTTTCTTCTTTTCTTTTTTTTGCTTAACAGTGTACCCCTCTCTAGGCTTAGTACTGTTTGTGAATAAATCAAAAGAAAGATTATTACTACAGTTTGCACAGGTGACGCACGCCAACAGTAGAACTAGTGATAGCAACAATAAAAATGGTCTACCAAGCACAAACACTATCTGATCCAATACAATCTGACCAGTGGTGTAGACAGGGAGGGGATTTCGGAGTCGAAACCCCCCTGCCCTCCCCCCCCCCCAAACCAAAAAGATCATACCACCTCCTTCCCCACTCCACAGCCCCCCCCCCCTCTCTCCACCCACAAAAGAAATCCTCGTTATGCCACTGAATCTGACCCAGGCCAAGAGTGTCTTGCCAAAGCCTCGAGACTCACCCGCGCGCCGTCCGAGCCCGGGGGTCCCGCGTCCCCCGTGCCCCCTGTGGGGCCGGGCAGCCCCGCCCTGCCCCTCTCCCCCGGGAAGCCCCCTGTCCCCCTCTCCCCTGTGGCACCGGGGTCCGGGGGGCCAGAGGGCCCCGCCTGCCCGTCCTTGCCAGGGGCACCCACGCTGCCGGCCAGGCCTGGGAGACCCTGCAAAAGGCGGACACAGACACACTTGCTGGGACGAGAGAAACCCAGCGAAAAGAATTCATACCAAAAATATCTAATGAAGAATGCATTTTAGAGCACACCTCTCAGGCTAAAGCGCCGTGAAAGGTTGTAACGAAAACTCATTCAGCCTTTCCACTCTCGTGAAGAAGGGCAGACTAGCGGAGCTGTACCCGACACACTGTGGTGCTTCTGCTTCGTCGTCGTCCGTTTTTCACGCTGTTTCCTACGATGAATTCTCCCACCAACGCGCTACTTTAACTATCCATTCTCTCTATGATAAGCTGGAAGTTGCCGCGCAGTCTACTTGAGCAACGGCGGGAAGCATACTGGTTGTGTGCTTGGCGCCCGTCAGCTTATAGGATGTGCGGCAGCTGTCTAGGCAGGTTTGTGTCAACATACACGGACACGATCCTGGGGAACCTAGCCCTTAACAGCTCAGCTAGTACAACACATAACACTGCCGGGTTTCGTCGCTAGAACTCTCTTCATCCACATATGCAGCATTTGGACAAACGGGCCTTCGGTGTAACCAGCGTCTGTCATATAAAGCTATACGAAGTATAAAGGTAAGTTCATTTGTGGATGTAAACAACCAAAAGTAGCGAGAGCAGCATCTGTACAAGCATCTGGCTAATCAACTTTTAGGCAGATCTTGTAGAATGCTGCGAAATAATGCAAATTTTTTTAAATCTGAAAGGTCTCATCGGAAAGTAGCAGTGGCAGGTCAACCAATCTTTTGATCATGTTGTTTTCAGTTACTTTGAAAATAAATCTAAATAAAAAACGTTTCATCTAGATCAAATATGTAAATATGACATCAATTTAAGAATAAATAAAACCATAATTGTTTTTTATTTTGGGTTTGAACCATGAAATATAATACTCTCTTATCTGCCCAGCTTGCAACAATGTAATGTATTATTATTCTTTCGAGCGAATAAATATGTGACAGCTGGGAGAGGTCTTGTTGCACATGCACAAATTCCAAAGGGTCAGCAATGATTGGTGTTTTTAATCAAGATGATGTTTATAGTTATAGGAAATAAATGGATTAAGTGCGGGTAATCATTAAGACCTTAACAGTCATTGGGTATGCTTAAGTATGTGAGGATGGATCCATTTTAAAAACTTAAACAAACGTCATGCAGATTTTTTGTGCAATGAGCTTTACAGCTCAAGATAAGAAGAAATAGAAAAAGCTAACAGCTAATTTCACCCGCCGGCTTTCCCGTTACCCAAGCTACGATCAAGACAACATGCCCACATGGCCTCCCACACTTTGGTTGAACGCCCACTGTAAATAAACTTGTCCCACAAAGCTTTCATGGAGGAGGATGGTTCACCTTCTTACTGACGACTTCAGAAAGTGGGGAAAAGGAAAGGTTTTAATACAATTGAAAACTTGCAAGACTGCACGGAGTGTGCAACTTCCCAATACTCGTGGAAGATATAAGTCGAATCTCGTTAATTCAAACTTGTAAGAGACCCAAAATTTGTTTGAATAAAACAAAATTTGAATTACTGGGAGTTTCCTCCCATAGAGACGCATAGGATGGGACCTGCATATTAGTTTGAATTATCCACAAGTTTGCATTAAGAGGGTTTCAATTAATGAGAGTCGACTGTACTTCGTTCCACCAGAACTCGGATTGGCCCTTTCGAGCCGATCCAAACGACGGAGTGGAGCATGTCACAGCTCTCCGTTGACACACCGTCACGTGCCTCGCCGGGGCCGTAGCCCTTGCCAATCTTTGAGTCACGCTAGTGGCAGCCTAGCCTCACCTGAAATCCCCTGGTGCCCATGGGTCCGGGAGGGCCTCTCTCTCCGTGCTCCCCGTGGGGTCCGGCGATCCGGGAGGGCCAGCGGGTCCCTCCTTGCCCACGTCCCCTCTGGGGCCCTGGGGCCCGGGCGGGCCCGGGCGGCCGTCCTGCCCCGCCTCGCCCTGGAACACACCGCCCACCTTGTTCAGTCCACAGCGCAAGCAGAGCCGCTACACCACCTGGACGGCGTCTTCAAATCACGCAGGTAGGAAGCTTCTGGGAGCGACGCGACGCCACTGGAGGTAAAGCCAGGGAAGAGTTCCGGTCTGGTGGGACGCACCCCCAACGATGACTCAAGACAAACAAAACCGAGAGACGCTATTGGATGGAGAGGTCACCCTTGGGGGCGTTCCCACCGACCGCGACCTCTCCGTCCGGACTTCCCTGGGATTTTCTCGTTTGGCTGGCTTCAGCGGGTATGTTGCCCCCTCTTCTTCCTACCTCCATGCTTCAAATGGTGTGTTTTGCGTTCCTTACTGCACGTGCACTGAAAGAGGCCCCCTATCTCAATGCTCTCAATGCATCAAATAGAAGTAACGACGAATGCGGTAAATAATGCAAATGTGTCTGCTTTTCTCCGTATCATGATTTGAATACATGAGGGTGCTCTGAACTTCAACATGCCTACACGGCTGGCAGTATTTTCAAAACAAATAAAAATAAATAAATAAACGAAAACCAAAGACATTCAAGCTTCGAGGCATACAGGAGCATTTTTAGTCCAATCTTATAGAATCACGTGCCAATAGGGTCAAATATCGCTCAAACTGATATATCATTCGAATGAACAAACTTTTGTAAAACTCCCCAGGAAAACCCTACTGCGTCCAGCGCATTCAATCGAGTGAACTTTCATTGAAGCAAATTTTTCTAGATATCCCTCAAAGTTTCTTTAAGTGGTACTTCCCCTGCAAGTTCTCAAATCTTTTCATTCTGACGAATTCTTCCCTGCGTCGACTGGTATAGACCGACACGCTGCTTACAAACAAACCCGCGATTGCCCACACCAGGTGTGGGCACTGCGCATGTGCAGAAACCAAACTCGCGTGAAGTGGAGCGTCTGCGCATGCTCAGTAGGGAGGCTCAAGTGAGGGTGGGCGCAACTGCTAGATCGCGGATCACGGGACATGGACGCCATTTAATTGCTAAATTTTGCGGGGAGTCTATTGGGCAAAGAGTCGTTTTATTTCCTAACTCAGGTCGTAAGAGCCCAATCAGGTGCTTGAAAAATTTACACAAGGTATAAATGATTACTTTTCCATAGCCACCAGTTTTGTTGCGATAGGTTAAGCATTTTTTTAACGCGAAAATGGTAGATTCCGCCATCTTGGACGTTGCTGCTTGTCTGGCAACCCTGCTTTCTCCTCTCGACGTTTGCAATTCTCGGAGCGAGAAGGAAGCGAGAGAGGCTGCGCCAAGGCGTTCGTTGCTTGCACTGGGAGGCGAGAGGAGGAAAGGCGCATGGAGCAACAGAGTTGCAACAGAGCGGGCGTCTGCTCTCGTGCAGGCAACATTGGCGCATATCCTTTCCTGCCTTCCCGAATCCTCTCCCTCAGGCGCCGCAATTAAATTGCAAACGCTCTCCAGGTTCTGAGTTGCACCCACCCTCACTAGAGCCTCCCTAATGCTCAGTGCCGTCAACAGCGCCAGCGCAGCGGCGGTGACGTCAGGGCCGCGTGTTGGTCTATACAAGGGACACCTCCCGATCTCGGCGTCGGTGCAATAAATCGGGTAAGGAGCCCACAGACCTTGCAAAGAATGACAAACATTCATAGTTAAGCATTATTGGGAAGCTCAGGGTCTGCTAAAATAGTGCTGGGAAAACGGTTTAAATGGGGACGGTCTAGGAGACTCGGGGAACCCAGGAGGGTGCTCCAAGGAACCCAGTCTGAGAACTGTAAACCAGTGGTTCTCAGATGGGGGTCCGCATACCCTTTGGGGTTCCCCCAAAGCCCTCTGCCATCGGTCAAGCCGAACAATAAAGCTCTTTATTTTAATTGACGCTGGCTGTTCCACTAAGCTGAACACACCATGTCATGTGCGCCAAGAACAGTAGGGTCGATTATTCTTTGTTTTAGAGCTTCAAATTTTGTTTGCACACTAATAGTTTCTTGGGTTTACCCTTTCGTCATTGTAATCGTCCAATACCCTCCCCTTCCCTTCCTTCCCCTCCTCACCTCCCGTGGATGGGGTCCCCTGTCACTTCCGCCGATCCAGAAGTGATCCTCGAAACGTCTACACCATGGTGACAGTGTTGACGGCGCCGTTTTCCACACAGCGCTGAAGTTCGGCTGACAGTCGCCGCAGGAGAAGCGCTTTAAACCGTCTCCTGCAGCCTGTGCGAGCCCCGTGGGGGCATACCTGGTCCCCCTTGAGTCCGGGGAGTCCGGCCAGCCCGGGAAGTCCCTGGGTGCCTTGGGGACCCTGCTCCCCTTGCTTCCCATCTGCGCCAGGCAAGCCCTGGAGAAGCGGAGATGGAATCACGCTCACTGCATCCACACTCCAGGAACGTCGAGCAGCCGACGCTCATCAGTCAGTCAATTAATGTTTTACCAGAGCAGGAAATGCTTTTCCCCAATTCCAGGAATTTGTCCGTCTGCTCGTTTGTCTGTGTATTTCGCGCTAAAATGAGTCAGGAAATTGCCATGCTATCACGTGATATTACGATGTCACGTGATATATCGAGACGTCACACGACGTCGGATCACGTGATGTAAATTTCTCCGCTAAATACGGCCTGGAAACAAATAAAGGAGATGTTCTACTTCACTCCCTGAAAATAATGTTTAATGTCTTCTAAAGAAATTTAAACGACCGCTTCTTAGCTACTGCACTGCTTGCATTCTATCCCTTTGAAAATAACTGTTGCTGGCAATCTTTTTTTCCTTACATTGAGGAAGAGAGTTTGAAAACTTCTGCAACAAGTGAGGGTCAGACGAGGCACTAGCCCTAAGATGCGACAGTTCTCGTTTGGCGGTTGCCTAAGGCGGGGTGAGAGTTTGGAAGTGATACTGATAGTAGAATGGGTTCTACAAATCTCATAACTGAAGTAATGCTCATAAAATTTAATAGAAATGTTATCAATAAATAGTAGACATAAAAACAACAACTAGAATATGGTTTTATTTTTTTTGTTCTTTTGCCCTTTTACCTTTTTAAAAAACATTTACCGTACTTAAAAGGGCACTAAAGTGCTTTTCAAGAGAGAGCGATCAGTTCTTGCGAGGATGAGCGGGACTGGTCGGCCGCTTGTCCACATGGGAACCCATCGATCGCAAGTGACTGACAAGCGCCGTTCGTTGTTCGATCCTAATCAGCATGGTTCGGTAGAGTCATCTGTCGTTCAGCGCCAATGATACGCGTCAGAAACTTTGATTACTTTTTTAATATGCAAATCGGATGCGCATGAACATAATTTTGGGCTTTTTTTAGGATGCTTAGAGCTCGTAGATTTAAGTTATGACGACAGAGCGAGGATCTCAAAAAGCACTTTAGCGCCCCTTTAAAGTCTTAAAATTTGGTAAACAGAGGCAGGGGGCCCGCACCTCTGGAACTAAAACAGAAAGCTTTTGTCAGAGTTGATAAGAGAACAATTTTTTGTTCCGTGAAATTTAAATGATCACCATCTAACATTCTGTATTTATTGAAAAAAATCCGGAGCAAGACAAACAATTGGAACTAGTTCCATCCAAGCTCAAAGCAAGAATGCAAATGTGCAAACATTTTGATTGAATTAGAATGCACAGTTGCTGAAATAAAGGTACACAAATGAAAAAAAAAGTAGTAAAAAAAACACAGTTAGAAAAGACAAACTACCCTATGCCCACTTTTCGGTTACACAAGAGATTGCACCTGCAAGCACTTTTATGACACTAACCCCAACATTCTATATATGGTTTGAAAACTAATAAGTGAGGTAAATTGAAAAATATTTTTTTGTCTAAAAGATTTGTTGTACCTCACCTTAAAGGGTATTTAGGTATGCTTGCCAAGGTTTTTATTATTACATAACACATGAGAGCCAACTACCCAGAACACTATTTGCGGCTCTAAATTCGTTTTCTTTCCACCCGAAAACCGCGGACCGAGAATCAGCCGGTTTGTGTCGCGCTCACTTTCTTCTTTGTGGTTACGTGCCATTCCCTATGCTTTAGACGCAACCACCAAATATAATGAAAGTTGTGGGTCACTGAAGGCACACACTCTACATTAAAAACAGAAAAAGAGGTATGATACCGATTTTTTGTGGCTTATAAAAAAACTGCAAGTATGTTGAGTGAAAAACAAAAAGTTGCATAACCATGTTTTTTGGAAACACACTTCTCTAATTCCTTCTTCCGCCCCAGTCCAGTTTCTGTTTCAAGCAGTGGCGTTTTTTCACTTAATTAAAAATATTTGTGATGCTGTATCAACATATTGATTGGGTAGTCTTGTGACATCATTAAAAACTGCCTAATAAAAAACTGAAAACAAAAAATGGGGGGGGGGTTGCCAGTGTCCTTTAATGTACTGGAGTTATGCAATCCCATGTACAGGCCTACTTTTAGCTTTAAGCACACACAAAACAATATGAGTTTACAATATTCTTGTTACTTATAGCTCAGTTCAGAAAATAAAGGTTTAAGTAAGGAACACGTAGATGACACTGATAAGGTAGATAGTAGCTTCACATTTAAGTCATCAAATGTCAAGACATGACTAAAATATCTCTTCTTATTCGGCATTTACTAAAAATAGTAGACTGTATCTGATGGATGAGAAATATAATGTTCTTTCTTACCACCTACTTGATCCCCCTGCAAATTAGGTACTGTTTTTTTTGCCTCCGTCTTGGGTTTTAGTATGTCGGATGTCTGCCTACATTGTGTCATCTTTGCCGTGAAGCTCATCAACTTAAAATTTTGTGAAATAGTACTTGTTTTCATTGCTACATGTTTTGTGTTGTAAGCATTGCCAAATAGTATTTTGATATCGTATGTGTTCTCAGTTTTGTTGATGCGTCAATAAAAATGGTACTTTGCACCCCTTCTTTGTGGTGGCATTGTGAGAAAACTAGTATTTCGAAGCAAACAAAAATAAAAATAAGAGTAACACCTGATCTATATATGATACTCTTGTGATCTGCAGAAGATTTCAGAGAAGGCACCAACCCTTTCTCCAGGGATGCCATCTTTTCCGGGAATTCCAGGCAGGCCAGGAGTGCCCTGAAAATAAGGCACGTTATATAAGATGTTACTTTAGTTCACCTCGCACTATCACGATACAACACCTCGCTGCTATTGGCCTCGAGATCGACCTAGAGGTGGCATTACTGTCACGCTATCATCATCATCAAAACAAGGATAAAAGCATGGCCGCCCCATAGGCTCTCCACGTTCGCGCGCGAGACGGCGTAAATTTTTGCATCTATTTCGTCGCATAGTATCGGTGGGAAAACAATTTTAGCAAATAATGGTGCGGTACTGTTCGGCGCTTCAGTGAAGATCAAGTCGCGTTACCACCGTACAGCCTAAATTAAAATATTCGCTCGCGTGGATACGTCGTCTGCTCTAGGCAGACATTGGGAAGCACAGATCACAACGACAGATCAAATAGCAATCATTTCCACTTTGGAGAAGAACCAGTACGGTGTGTAGGTATACAAAAGTCTAATTAGAAGGCACGCAAGTAAGGAATGAAAAAATATCTAAAGGACCAGAAAAGTGTTTACAAATGTTGCCGCGAGTTCATTGCTGCTATGCTTGTCTCGTCTTTCATTGCGAGACACACACACAGCTTTCCTTTGAAGCGACTTAGATCAAAACGGTACAAAAGAATGCACCAGTGAAACTCACACGCAGACCTTGAAGACCCGGCATCCCAGGCTTGCCCGCATCACCCTGCAATAGCGAATGCTTCGTTAGGAGTTTGTGCGCACTTGCAAAGACTCACGGTTCTATTCGAACCCTTACAGATGGAGTGGGACAAGCTTACATAGAAAAGCTGAACCTTGGTGGTTAACGTCTAACTAGCACAGAGGCAGATTTCTATTAGCCAACTTCTAGAACGGTGCAGCATCTTGTTCTCGTGTCTCGTTTCATCTCTAGCAACTCGCAGCGTTCAAGATCTGCATCTGAAGTGGGGCGATGTAAGAATCTGCCATAAAGCCCATTAGGGTTTAATTCAATTCATTTTATTGACAGAAAGTCATAAAGTAAATGCCACTAAAGAAGTAAATGGATCAGCTAGTTGCTTAGTTCGAATAGGCACATCAAGCCCACGCATGATGCGTTCGCACACTCGGTGCGTGACTTCAAAATAGAGCATTTGAGGCATGAAGTGAGCAAAAGAGGCTATTAAGGAACAAGACAGAAATACAACTATGTAAAGAAAAAAATATACTGCGAGGTTCATGTAATAATAAGAGCCGCGCTCATTTGGTAGCCAATACTAGAATGGTAAGAATGCTGAAATAGCCTAAGAAAGCGAAAAGTAGAGTTTCAGCGCCTGACTAAAATTACACGAATTTCAAAGATGGTTGGACAGAGAGTTCCAGATTTTTGATCCCAGAATAGGGTCAGCCTTCCCTCTTATGTGTTGATTACAACATTCTGGTAGAATGAAATGACCAGTGAAATTCCCTCTAGCGAGACTTCCTAAGTGCTCGGCGAGAGTGGTCAAACCGGCGGGGGCCGAGAGCCAGAGCGGGGCGTACTCACAGTGGAGCCCTTGGGGCCCTGGGGTCCGTCAGAGCCCCTGTCCCCCTGGAACCCCTTGGCTCCGGCCAGACCGTCGGGACCGGGCAGGCCTCTCAGCCCAGAGGGACCCTGCACAGCCACAGGCACGGAGGTGGGAGGGTAGATACGGTATTAGCCACTTTATGCGACTACTTGCAGTTTTGAAAGGCGGTGACATCTTGTAACCGTAGTGGTCGACTAGGCACCACTGCATTGTACTGGTCTGGCCGTCTGGTAAGAAGTTTTCAATTTAAGGTAGCGGAAACAACAGAGATAGCATGCAGCTATTCTTGCCTTGTATAATATTGGAAACCACGGGTGTGACAACATCAGAACTTCAAATACTGTATCAAAAATAAAAAATTTACAAATAAAAAAGTGGCTACTAGATGTTGCGACTAGATAATACTGAAAGCTTTTTCTCTTTTTGTGTGTTCTTGTGATGGTATCTATTTAAAGCCCAAAAGAAACAACATGTGCCCAAAGAAACTACATATGTACATAAGCAGATAGTTGCACATAGCACAACAAGCAATTGAGTTTCAGTATTTTTAAGATCATCTATAAATGTCAGTACGGAACATGAAGAGTAGTTACGTTTTAAGCGAGAGAGAAATATTATGTGCTGCTAATCCGTGAAACTGTAGCTCCATGAATCAACCGTTCAAAACTTGTTGTAATCCTCTCATGCTTAGATGGTGAAAAACCATTTGCACTATTTCTTAAAGGCCAACTGAAGCTGTTCTCTATTTGACGAAAAAACAGCCTTCATTAGGCCTCCAGGACCACTAATATCGAAATTATTTTCAATTTGGTGCACGGAGGCTTCAGAAATGAATTCTTTAAGTACCGCCGAAACCCCTCTTTCCCAGGGCACGATGTCATATTAGGAGTTTTCGGAATATCCGTTCTCGCACGTCTTCAGTGCCTGTCAAAGCTATACACGCACACTCTCGCTATTTTCAAGAAAGCTAGACTAAGAAAGAGACGTCACGACTGTTGTCAGTGCGGGGGAATATGCCTGGCAAGCTTGCAATTGCACGGGTTGCCCACACGAGTGACACACGCTTGGCGGCCCAAAGGTCCTAGTGCGACGTCACGACTGGTCGAAGGTTTTTCGTGTTTTCTCGCGTTTAGTTACATCCTGAGGTAAAACAAACATGATATTCAAATTTTCTAAATAAAAATATGTCAGATTTAGCTATAACTCGTTTTTTTCCCAAAAAGCATTTCAGCTTTCCTTTAAAAAAAAAACTCTCTCTTCATCACACCATTGCTGGCGGGACGCTGGGGAGAGAAGAACAGTTTTTCCATAGTGGCAATAACAGTTTACGAGCTCGAAATCTCTGCAAAGTGTCGCCCGTAAAGCCACAGCTTTAAAAAATCAGTCTTTTTTTCACGGGACAATTATAGAAAAGTTTAGGACCTCGTCGAAACATTCCACACTTGACAATCGCTTTACAGCTAGAATAAAAGCCTGCATGCTATGAGCTTCAGCCATTTCGGTAGTTAGGTATTCTAAAATGAGCACGAATTACAACCACGTGTAACGTTGAATTAAAGACCTATCTCTTTTGCTCGGCACTTGAAGTAAAGTTTCGAAGTTTGTGTTCTTTAACTCTTTCCGTTACCTGCCCATAGGCCCAGGGTCAATCGTCCACAACCAATAACTTCCTGCGCCGCCACAATTAAAATTTCGCGGTCAGAAACATGTTGCGCCATCTCATGAATAGCCGAAGAACAAGTTTCAGTTTTGATTTAGTTGCGCGCTTTCTCACGAAATGGAGCGCTATCGCAAAGAAATTTCTGCTCGGCGGTGACACTTGTCACACATGACATCTAGCTGGCACTGTGGACCGCTACAAAGGCGGCCTTGATAGTGCAATTTACCTGCTTTTGCTGCTCACTGCAGGAGGCAGCTGTGAGAGGTGTGATTGTTCCTGTGTCCATTGATTTGAGCTACGACAGCAATGTTTCATCTACGAGGCCCGGAATATGCGCCACCGCATGCAACCGCTTCTCTGAATGGCACCGACGCCACAGAAGCAAACTTGCCGACAGAACAAAAAGACAGTATCAGATAGAGTGGTCTAACTTACAGAAGTGATAGTCGTAGGTATAGGGCACATTTTTTATATCTAGAATTTTTTTAATTCATAGTATAATCTGATAGAGCTCCATATATTTCAAATTTTTATTCTAACTTTTGCATATGTTCCAAATTGGACAATTAAATTTGAAAAAAATTTTTTCACACAATTTTGAAATTATTTTTTTATTCTAAAGTACAGCTCATTGATTACATTTTGATGTATCATAATAAGCCATATGCTGATTAGCTTTTAAAATAAAAATATGCTGTCCATCTTTAAAAAGTCTTCTTTTCCCATGGTACAGAAAGAGTTAAACACATATCACATCATGAACAGGATAAGAATTTTCACTAATATTCATTATGGTTTCCATTAAAGGTTTCCAGCACTGTCCAACTGGCAGAAACTGTGCAAGTGTTTGGTTCTATAATTAATGCACGAAAACACACTGACATGACCAAGTACAGTTATAAAAAGTGTTTTTCTGTTTCAGATGAAAAGTTACTAAGTTGGTACCCATTGCAAAATAATGCTCCTACCATGCTTATTCATGGGTAATGCACATTATAAGCTCTTCATTTTTTCTGAACTAAATAAACAAAAATAATACACACAGATTGTTGTTTTAGGTGTCAATAATGTTAAAAACAACCAAACAATGTCATTTATGAACTTTTATAAGCCTAGGGTGTGATGATCTCGTTGGCCAAAATCAAACATGCACATTAATACGAGTTTGATCATTCCATTCAACTTACAAATTCGGGAACTGGTCACATACCACAAAGTATGGTCATGCTCGCATTGGAAATAATTGCTCTGTTTGAGGTTGCCTTGGGTAACATGACGACTCCAACTTCATCTCAGGCAGAATTACAATTACTATTCAGGCAGAATAAGGCTCCTTTTACTCATATTACTACCCTTTCGCTACCACTTCAGACACAGTGTGGGTGGACTCACTCTCTCCCCAGGAGCACCTTGGGGTCCAGGGGGACCTCCGGGTCCAGCCTTGCCCTATGCACGGATGGACAGACGGGCAAAGCCATGTTAGTGCACCCACTCAGCACGTGGCAGACCGACTCTGACAATAAGCATAAACATTTCCCAAACAGGCAGATAAATTTTGTAAAGATACGCAGTTAAAGAAAAATGAAAGCTGTCCCCAGAGGAAAAATATCTCACTTCTCTTTCATGCATCTACATAAAAAAAAATTCCTATAAATGTTTCCAAGCTGTCAGATAGAAGTACTTGTGAATGGGGCCAGCTGAACATGAAAAACACACAGAGAAAAAATTAAAACATTCGCACCGCTGGACCAACTTGCTGACAATGAACAATGAACCAACTTGCTCCGCTTAAGCCCGTAACAAGATAGAAGTACTGCAGAAATACTTTTTGCTCAATGTCCAGACACTGCATATCAGGCCTGCGTGATGCATATCGTGGTTCTTAGAAGCTTGAGGATTTTAACTAAATTTGACTAGCAAAAGTACTTGTAAGAACACATTTCTTATGTCCTCATTGTTTACTACTTTAATCTAAGAAAGCACTGAAAATTAAATGTCAGCAGATATAAGGAGGCTGTATTTTCTATTTTATTTTTATATTGCTACAAATGTATGCATGTAAACAGTATAGCACAGTATATATACTTTCTTTGTTTGAGGTTGGCCATTTGTTCGGAAATTCGCGGTAAATATTGTATGCGGTAGAATGTGTGGCTTGTTTGCCACAGACATAGGATGTGAAAGTAGGGTTTCCAACTCTTCAATGAAGAAAGTCGGAACAGTGGGAGGGTGCAGCGCAAGGAAGGGAGACACAAAAGGGTTTATACAAACAATGATGATGATAACAGGCACTGCTCGAGTGTCGCCCCGATTTCCGGCTTGCCATGGCTTGCATGCTAAGATGGCTAAAGCCCCTTGCAGCCAATGCTAGGCACCGCAGCAATGCTTCCGTGTTTTGCAGCGTGATGCGCATTTGTTGGGCGTGTGCTGGATCACATATCAAGATTTTTAACTGGACGGTCTGGACCAAATCCGGGACATATAGCTGTTCCGACAGGGACGATGTGGAACTCGGGACGCTTTATGAAAAGTCGGGACAGTCCCGCAAAATCCGGGATGGTTGGTAACCCTATGTGAAAGTCAACCACAAACCTCAAACGCAAAAGAGTGCCAACCACAACACATTGAGGATAATTGCATCACACACTGTAGTACCAGAATTCAAGGCTATGGATCACATATCGAGAATTTAGTCTTAAGTTAAAGCCCTTCTGGAAGTGGCTTCCAGGAAACAAACTATGACCCAACTCTGCCATCTTTAGAGGCAATCTTTCAATTACAGCGGTCAGTCGACACATTGCAACCACTCTGAAAGTAGAATAGAGAAAGTGTGGCATAGCACACTGTCGGCACTACCTTAAGAATGCCAAAACGAGCTGTCCTCAGGAGCAGCGGGCAAGACCGGCCAAACACATTAGGTACACCCTGACAACTGACACTCAAGGATGAATCATGACAACGGTGCCTGAAATATGCCTTTGACTGGTGTGTTTAGTGTCTTATACCTTGAGGATATATCGAAAATGGTCCCGAAGTGGCAACATTATGCCATAGGAGTCGCCGTGTCACACTATCAGACGTGATCCTGGCGGTAGGTTGTAGAAGTTAAGACAAAAAAAGATAAGCAAGCACAAGCGTCGCAGTCACCGCTGGGTGTCTACCAAAATGACGTTTACAAATCGCCTGACTATTTTATCGAAATTCCCTATCTGACTAACGTGGGAACGGGACGCGTCTCAAGTGCAGTTTTTACGTGAAAACACCGGTACCTCTGACGGCCAACGAGGCGGTGGCTATGCGCCAGATCCCGTTAGTACCCTGTCCGACTATTCTTTGATATATTTTTCCGAATAAATGTCCCGTCACCGGAAAAACGTATTAGTGCAAGCACAAGGAGAGAAGATCCTATTGGTGCATGCATTTAAAGAGGAGATGATTCGGGATCCGCCAAGGCTCTAATCTCGGAGCAAAGATTTGTGTAGGCCTGTCGGCCGAGTTGCCTGTAATGATGTGTTTCACACTGCACACTCGTCTTTTGCTGTCGCTCCGAAAAAGAAAGCTTAATTTCCCTGACCCAATTCCCGATTTTCCCCGTTTCCCAGGTTCGTGGACACCCTGCATCGCAGCATCCCAGCTCTTGAATGTCAAAGCTTCCGCGAATTCTCGAGGTGGAGAGTGACCTACAGAACAACAGGCATCTGCCGCATTTACCTTCGCTGCCATGCCACCGCCAGAACCGCGGCAGGAAACAGCACAACCTAAGTGTGATGTCATCGGGCAGAAATCGAGCGACCGCAAAAAAGGATGCGGTAAACACACCAGTCAAAGACTCGTTCCAGGCGCCATAATCACGAAAAGAGAGGTTATGCGCAAAGGCTTCAGTGGAGGTAACCGGGGGCCCACGCAGTCGGGTGGCCCTGGGCGGGGACGGAGCGCTCACCCTCTTGCCTGCCGGTCCGGGGGTCCCGGGATCCCCCTGGGACCCATGGGTCCCCCTTCTCCCTTGAGGCCTTGCTCTCCCTTGTGGCCTGGGAGCCCGGAATGCCCTAGAACACACGCGGCACACTTTGCACACTCATGCGCGAAAACACGCGTCAGTGGACCCCATTTCGATTCTTTGCATTTCTTTTAACCACTGGATGCGGGTCGCATACCATAACTACGTTCCCGAATTACCTAACATTTTAAGGTGCCCTTAAACTGTTTTAGTAAAAATCTCAAATTTTAAAGAAAAGGTTTAGAACCATCAATAATGAAAATATGCCAATGCAGATTATGCCCCGCTTGTGAGATCTCTTGATACTTGAACGATTATCGAGTTAACATTAATAGACTTACCACTGTGTTTTACCATGGAGTGACACTTGAACTCCAATGAGTGTTGCAATGTTGTGCCAACATTTGCCCGACTTTTTTTAGGCTCACTAAATTTCTTGACATGTATAAGGTTTCCCATGTTGACAGACACCCTAAATTATTTTTGAGACTTGACT
This sequence comes from Ixodes ricinus, assembly GCA_037355805.1. Lineage (NCBI taxonomy): Eukaryota > Metazoa > Arthropoda > Arachnida > Ixodida > Ixodidae > Ixodes > Ixodes ricinus. The sequence goes on from JAZHYW010052023.1 coordinate 111,472, forward strand.
ACAAGTTACTGAACAGCTTTATGCACAATACAAATGCACTGACATACAATAAGACAACAAATGAACTACAGCCAAGACGTTTTCCCTTTGAGGTGTTTTCTGATTGGCTTAGAAGAATACAGTCACGGTGATTAAGGTTGCAAGTAAGCTGCAAAACCCTTAAGTTTTCTGCCCTCCAAATCATGCCCTCTAGGCATGACTTGGAAGGCAGAATTTGGAAAGAAGGCATGTCAAGCCCTCCTCCCACTGGGAGCAGCTTACTTCTGCTGACTCCCTGCCTCATGACCAATTTAGCCGAAAGATCTTCAAGCAACACCTTGTTCTCCTGCCAGAACTGAAATTCCCACATTTCATCAACTTCAACCAAAGCCAGTGGTTCCACTAATTACTTTGTAAATGTTTACTTTTTCTGTGAATGAATTAAATTAGCAATGGGTTCGTTGTGTGAAAGGCTCTACTGTTTAATCAGAGAGAGGTTTACTGGCTAATGAGTCCTAGTCAACAGAGTGGCGAATTCCCAAGGTTGCCTTCTCACCGAGGTTCCTTTGACGCCTGGCTGCCCTGGACTCCCAGAAAGTCCGGGGGGACCTCTCGCCCAGGAAAGCCAGGCACTCCAGGAGGTCCGGTGTCCCCTGGCGTGAGAACAACAAAACTGGTTTGCCCTCTACCAGCCTAACCAAGGGACTTATGGTTTGGCTCACAACTAACCCAACAAGGGTAAAGCACCACCAGATCCCTTGTTCGCCCCAAATCGGACCGTGCTGTTGCAACCTGGATCCTGGTCAGATCACACTCACCGTGTACCCCGGGGTTGCTTCAAAATTGCAGCACTCGTTCTATATCTAGCAAACATCATTGTGCATTCAGTGCATCATGCACAAGAGCTAACCTCTCCCTACCTTTCTTGTTGCATCATAAAGGCTTTCATTTATCTCTTTTCAACAAAATATGTCATTGTAAACTTATCCCCCCAAAAAAGAAGAATCCTTCTTGACCCCTCCTACATTTTTTCAGACATCAATCATCAGTTCACAGTGGGCATTCCTCATCATCAGACCTCAACCTACAGCAATTCCTATGTGACCGGAAATGTCGTCAGAGCGAAACCACCTGCCAAAACATAAGTATAAATACTTTCATCAGATTTGTCTAAAACTGCTCTTACTGCAATTATTTTTGCATAAGGGTCTCATGACTGCATTTAATTCCTAATTATGTTTATTTTGTCGTGTTTAGTTGCCTACTCCCCACTGTAATGCTGCCTGGGCCCTGATGGTACTGTAATAAATAAAGAAACCAACTAATATATAAAATGGCTGTGAATGCAGACATCTCATAAACTGTGGTTGCGGAATGTCTGCATTTCAATCCTACAACCTATCGCCATGTGGTCCCTGTACGATATACCATATGAGAAAAATAAAAGGCACCGGTGTGATGCACTGATCACTCAACTTGGCAACAATAAACTAAATTGCTGCGAAAGGTGCACGAGCATATCTAAGACCCCTGTTTGAAGGTACATCCAGCTGCATCTAGGCGCTCTGGTACACCTGTCATACAAAACCCTAAATGACCTTTTTCCTTTTTTTGATCTTTCTAGGTGCTTTGCTCTTTGTGGTAAGTGTCACCACTGAAAAACGTGACATCGAGACCCGAAGCGATTTTAAATCCCACAATCGTAACCACTGAGCATGCGCTGCTTTGGCAAACATGGAGAGAGTGTGCATGTGTACAGTGCAGGCATAAGCAGCAGGAAAACATGCTGCTCACTCCTGTGGCATTTGCATTGCTCGTGCCTTGTAATAAAACGAACAGGTGGCGGGCGGCTGAGGGAACACATGTGATAATAACAGTGCAACTTGAGTTTGGAACCTTCTATGACAACTACTCTTCACCTTTTAAATCCAGAGGAACGATGAGACACACTGAAAGTCAACCAATCACAAATATAATACAAGGCAGAGTCAAAGGGTAACCACAATCAAAATCCCACGATAGACTGCTGTGCTTCAAATATTGCTGACCCCTCCACTTAACTAAGCTGTGCATGCCAGCCCGGCATCCTGGTGGAAAATATTCATGACCACGGCACTCTCAAAATGGCAACCTCCTTGAAAGCCTGCACCAGGGAGGAGCAAGGCTCAGTAATCCAATTTTTTTAGTATGGAGGGAAGAAAACTCGCGGATATTCATGGCCGGATGTTGAAGCAGTATGGAGGCGTCTATACATCGAGGACTGTTCACAAAGTATGTAACCTAAATTATTTCAGCAGACACAAATGAATCGCGAGAGGTGTCCTCTGGTGCGGAGGTGGAGGAGCTTAATGCGCATGCGTGAATGTGTTCACGTCTGCAGAGAGCGTCAGTAGCTGGCAGTCAGCTTGTGAGCGTGAAATTATATTCAGAGTTTGTCGTATTTCATCTTTGGAGAAACGACGGAAAGATTTAAACAAAGATATTGCGTCAAATTTTGCGTCAAGCTTGGCGATACTCCAATGAAAACCATTCGGAAGATTCGGCAGGCTTTCGGTGACAATTCCATGGGAATAACACGTAAATTAAGGAGTGGTGAACTTCGGTACTGCAAAATCGTCGCAGCACCATCTGAAAGCTTGCTGATGAGGTGGGAGTAAGTCCTGGTTTGGTATATTCCATATGGAGCGAAAAGTTAGCCTCGTAGAGTGTATGCGAAATTCATGCCGAAGTTGCAAACGATGGAGAAAAAAGGATTCCGTCTGCAAGCCTCGTAGGATTTGCTTCAGTCCGCAAATGGTGACCCCAACTTTCTGAACACCGTCATTAGTGGTGACGAGTCGTGGGCTTACAAGTACAATCCGGAAACCAAGGTGCAGTCGTCACAGTGGAAACATTCAATGTCCACGAGGCCAAAAGAAGCACGGCAGGTGCGCAGCAACGTCAAAGTGATGCTGACGATTTTTTTTTACATCCATGGGATGGTGCACCACGTGTATGCACCACAAGGCCAAAACATCACAAGTGTACTAGCTGGAGGTCATACATCATCTTCGTAATGCTGTGCGGCGCAAGAGACCGGATCTGTGAGAAGTGGGAACTTGGCAGTCACATCATGACAATGCACCAGCTCACTCCTTGCGACTGGTTCAAAGTTTCTTGGCAAAAAAAAAGCACTGCTATGGTTCATCAGGCTCCCTACCCTCTCAACATGGCACCTTGCGATTTCTGGCTCTTACCCAAGCTGAAAATGCCGCCGAAAAGAACCCAATTTAAGCGACGAGAAGACATAATGCGGAATACGACGGCCCAGTTAAGCTCAATTTCAATACCGGCATTCCAAAAATGCTTCCAACAATGGCAGGACCGCTGAGAGAAGTGTGCAACTCCAAGGAGAGCACTTTGAAGGGGATTAGGGGCTCCAACCTCCAGCTAAATAAATGTATTTTTTTCCGGCCAAAGGTTGGATCTTCTTTGAACAGCCCTCGTCACTCCGACAGGTGTGCAAGTGGTACGAGACGTTTAAAAGCATAGTCTGACTGACGCACATTGCTCTGGCCAGGCTTACACTTTGACGATGCCGCCCTCAACGTCAGTTGAACGGCTTGCACACGAAGAACGGAGTGTCCGTATCGATAAAATGGCTGAAGAATTGAACATTAGTCATGGCCTGGTACGCCACATGATTCATGCTATTCTGCAGTGCCATAAAGTGTCCTCCAGGCGGGTACCAAGAAAACATATGCCAGACATTGCAAGCGCCATGTGGATCTGTGTAAGACACTGCTCAGACACTATGAAGCCGAGAGAGATGATTTTCTTTAACGGGCACAAATTGTTGAATCCACTACACTTTGCCAGAGACCAAGGTTCCAGGTAGTTCCGACGCAGACCAAGGTTATGCTCATGGTCGTTTGGGGCCATAAGGAGTAGTCACATGGGGGAGAAATTCCTCCCTTTGCTCCCTGGGATGCTCATGACGTGGTAACAACGTCACGTTTTCGCACGAAGCCACGCTGATGTAGACGTCCCAGGGGAATGGGAGAGTTTTTACTTGGGCTGCAAAAAGATACCACGCCTTGACGTGGGGCCCCTTTGCAACTGGCGGTAATTTGTTAGCGCGCCTGGCAACTTTCAGATTTTGCTTAGCGAGATACAGGCTGTGGCATCGGGATCGCCTACCTTGTTGTGGCTTGAGCTGTTGCGCGGGCCGTCCAAGGCAACCGAAGGACCCTTTGATATTCATCAATGCTTTCCCCAAGCTGCTCCTCGTACAACTGTTTTTTTTTATTCCACATCCTTTCGGTTGCATCCACCCATTCAAGAAGCACCTTTCTTTCAGCAGGAAGCAGTTTCTCATCTTCTGAATTTAACAGCGCTACTGCCATAATCGTGTATCGCTGTTTCATGTACGCTTCCATTTTTCTGCTCTCAATGGCACGCACCGAACTGTTGTCGAGGGTGCAACTGCGAAATGTGTCTGATAACGCTGATATTCCTCTCGGCTCCTCGCCGTTTGTGTGAATGCTTGAGTTGGGGAAGGAGTCCCACTGGTTCCGCCAATCACCGACGTCACGCACATCCCTCCCCGAAAAGCATCCCCCGTGTGAATACCCCTGTAAAGGACCAATAGTTGAGCATGACATCCCAAGGGGATTCAGCGTGAAGAGCTTGTCGTATACATGCCTTGCACTGACGTCACATCGTCCACTTCGCACCACAACTAAAGAGAGAGAGGGAAAGCTGCTTTTGTACAACTTTTGAGTGATAGGTTAGTCAGAGGGAAAATAGTGACTTTTGGGAAAGTCTGGGACGGACAAAGTAGAGTCCCAGTGAGAAGAGCCTTCCTCCTTCCCCTTTTTTCTTGTGCTTGCTGGAAAGCTGATGGAATGACATCAGGTGCAAGGCAGCACGTTCGAGAACACGTTGAAGTCTGTGATCAGGTCAAAGCGCCGTGGTTTGCTAACCTTTGCTATATTGCTGCAGCACAACAACAATAGCGTAAAATAAAAAAAATCAAGGATCTCATTTTTCATATGTTATACTCAAAGAAATCTGGCACCGAGCGATCTTAACTTCTTAGGATCACCCAAAGCAGTTCTCGGCGGAATAAAGTTCCGTACAGGGGATGAACTGAAAGCGGCGGTGCATCCCTGGCTTCGGAGTCACCAGCAAGATGCGTTCTTCCTTGGCATTCACATGTTGGTGAAGCGTTGGCACACAGGTGTTGAACACAGGGGGCTATCTTGAAAAGCGGCAAATTGTTTTTACTTCTGCCTCTATTATTATGCAGATAACAATATATAGCGGTTACTTTTTGACTCTGCCTCATAATAATTAGAGATGAAAACATGCAGACTGAAACGTTTGTTCACTGTTTACTCACTGAACATTTCATGCTCTGCACATGTTGACGCAAAGACTTATTATCGGCGGTTCGTAAGCACAGAAAAGAGAATGCCCTCCGAATTCAGTGGCATCCAGGAGTTACACCCGTACCAAATCATATCAAAGGAATGTTGGTTCGTAAAGTGGCTAAAAAAAGACCCAGCTTTTTTTGCGGAACACGCTAGCAGCAGTGTTTCCTCACAGTTTTGCCAGAAGTGCTTCGAACATTTTGAACTATAAATATGACAAATCAAGTGACGAGCAGAATAGCATAACTCACAATTCACGCATGATGAGCCTCAATAACGAAATCGGCGGGTAGACACTCAAAAGCTCACGCTCAAAGTAAACAAAAGAATCTTCGGGTTGGATTGGATTGGATGGAGCAAATGTGGTAAACTGGTAAATCTCGCATATTATGTGAGGTTTCACTTCGCTTTAGATTTTTGCTCAATGTAACATCAAAAGAATGAAAAACATATTTTTTTAAATAAAAAACTAGCAAAAAATAAACCTTTTAATAATTTTTATTAGCAAGTAAGTTTCGGTTTCGATTTCAGTGTTGCCGAAATTGAGAGGTATGGGGAGGTTAGCAATCGAACTGCATCAGCAAACTGGGTGTGCACAAACAAATTATTAAATCGCAAAAAAAAATAATAATAAGAAATAAATAAAGTTTGAAATTTTGACAGAGCAAAAATACACATAAAAAGGACACAACACACCGCCTCAGAACAAAGACCCTAAGTGCCTGTTTAAACTTTTTAGCAGCGAGAGGGGAAACAAGGGGGACAAAGGACAAACACAAATGTCCGAACAGAGCCAAGTGACTGGTGCGCGACCGAAAAATCCGCCTCGTCCTGTATCCGAACCAGGGACCTCTCCATTTTCAGTAGAAATGGAGAGGTCCCTGGTTCGATATAGGACCAGGCGGATTTTTCGGTCGCGCACCAGTCCCTTGGCTCTGTTCGGACATTTGTGTTTGTCCTTTGTCCCCTTCTTCCCCTTCTCCAGGGATTATTTTCGTCATTCAAGTGTCTGTGTTCGCTTCACCGCATTTTACACACTAATTCCGTAGTCTCAAGTTTTAGGTATGTTTACGTTTCCAATTTTCCTTCAAACAGGTTTAAGATGTGTGTTGTGGTAACATGTGTAGACTTCGCGACAAGAGTTCGCCAGTTTATTTTTTTTTCTGTTTTTTCTTTTAGGATTGAAAGGCTGACATCAATAAAAGTACTAATGGAGTGAGACGTGGTCACTTAGGCCACAAACGTACGCGGTAAGGTCGTATGCTAGTCAATGACATGTCTGAGTAAACTGTTAAAAATTACCGATGTCGTATTCGCTACTAACGCAGTGACGCGCGGCGTACGCGTGCCGTTTACGGGATGTCGAGAAAGAAGGGAAACAAACATTCCAGCAATTTGGGTATTTTTAGAAAAAAAGAAAAGAAACGTTGTAGAGGAATACGAATTATTTAGGGCTTTCTAAAATCAACATCTATAGAAGGGGAAAACAAACAGTTAACAAAGCCAGAGGCGTAATGTTTGTCCTGAAAATAAAATAAAACTTCGCTGATTCTGACACTACATTCTTTGCCTAGAGAAGTTTTGTGAGACCTGTTTTAAATTACCCTACGCGATCTAAGTGTTTTGCCTTTTCACAAAGGGTGAAATTAGTAAACAAGAAAGTATTCCAAAGTTAGCTGCTTGGCCTATTTTTAATACCTTTAACACGAGATTGACATCAATCGAGTTACCTAGAAGAATTCAGCTTTCGACATCACAAGTAAGAGATCAAATTCATAGATTAAACCATCACTGAACATTAAACAATAAAAGTCCCTAAAAAACAACTGTTTTAGACAGTCTTTCTTTAGTGGGGCAATTCAAGAATGGAGCAGGGTGTAAGATAGACAGGTGGGGAAACGAGAGCGAAATGAGCGACCGGATTGTGTCCCCATCGGTTTCTCTTTTTCTGTGGCGCCATCTATGTGGAGCACCGCGAACTCTCACTCCGGGTGGGCGACCGGTGGCGACCGGCGAAACCGACGGAGATGGTTTCTCGTGGATTTTCAATGGAGGACTGTCGTGCTCTCGGTTTATTTTGCGCACTCTCCCATAGAATTCCATGCAAATCCGATTCCGATTTTTTTCTTCTCGCCGCAGCGCCATCTGTCGCAAATCGGGGGTACCCGCAAGCAGACGAGTACACAATCCGGTCACGGCGCTGCGGTAGGCTTCTATGGACCGTTTCCCCACCTGTCTATCTTACACCCTAGAATGGAGTGATTTAACAACTGATATTGCGGGACTTTACGCGGAGCTTGAGTTCGTCTGCTTCTTTTCCAGGGGTTGCGGTGACGTCAGGACGGCGAGCTCTGATTGGCTCTGGTTAGAAGGATAGTGGGTAGACTTCAATGATAGCTGCCTTGAGGTACTCTCCTTCCAAACGAGCCAATTAGAACTCGGCGTTCTAACGTCACCGCCACTCCTGCGCAATCGAACGAACTTCCGCTCCGCGTTGACTTTTGATCCCTTTCTAGAGGTTATGGAATTTCCCTTCAGCTAGTTTCTTTTTATTTTGTTGTGCACTGCATTCCCCCGGTGTTTTCTCTTCTATTTTGTAAGCAATTTCACAATAGCTGCTGTGTAAAGCTCATAGTATTGGCCTATAAACAAAAACAGAAAATCGGAAACAAAGACTAATCATAAATGTTTTACAAATCGCTTACAGATTTTTTATTTCGCCTTTCATCTAATCTCAAGCTGTACATTTGGGCGGTGAAAGAAAATTTCGCGATGCGTAGTCCAGTCAACTGTAACAAAAACAGGCTTTTTTTTTCTTTTTCTCCGACAATTAGTTTGTCAGAGCAGCTGTACAGAGTTACAGCAGCTGTCAAAGCAGCGACGAGTTACCTTACCTGAGCACCCTTTTCCCCAGGAACACCGTCTTTGCCAGGGGGTCCCTAAAAGAACACGCCAGGAGGGGAAAATCGAAAGGAACGGCGTTAGTTAGAGCAATTACAAAACTTAGGCTATATACAGCGTTCCATCGCTTATTACCCAAGCAAAATATGCTAAGTCAGTGGGCGCTGGACAGATGCGCGACGTTTAATATGCGGAACGCAAGTCGTCTGCTTCTATTGCAGGGGTTGATGTGACGTCAGAACGCCGAGCTCTGATTGGCTCTGATCGAAGGATAGCGGGTAGAGCTCAAGGCAGCTAGGCATTGAGGTCTACCTGCTATCCTTCCAATCGGAGCCAATCAGAGCACGGCGTTCTGACGTCACTGCACAAGCTCCCCTGGCAATAAGAAGCAGACAAACTTACGCTCCGCATGCCGCAGAAGATGACGACTGCTCATTGCATCAGAACAGATTGCCACGACTTCAGTTGCGCTGAAGGCGATTATAAGAATGTAGACCTGGCATCAGCATTGATCTCCCGCTGTCCCAGACATCAGACTGGCATGACGCAACTGAAAAAAGCGACAACTTGCTTGACAATAGGCTGGCAATGATGATTACCTTCCGATTCAATTAATGTTTAATTGCGATCAATTTACTGGTAATGGGTTAAGATTTTGGTTGGAAATTTCGGGGGAAAAGTAAAATTGCTCGCTTTACTCTGGCGCTCTGTTATATATTTTAGGAGGCAGCACCGTTGTATTTCACGGCAAAATTTTAGCATTCCCTGCAATTATAATTCCGAGTTGTTATCAGGTTTAAAAATAATGTAAATATTTCATTCTTAAAATGATTCACCCGTGTTTTCTTTTTATGGGCGGTGAAAACGTCAAGTTTGAAATGAGGCGGCACATTCCGCCAGTGGATGACATGGCAAGAAATAGTAAAACGAAAAATGTGTAGTTTTGACACTTTCTTTAGATACTATGCACGAAGCTCAACCCTGTCGATTAATCAATTCATTAATCGACTAAAAGGTGGCGTTTAATTGGGTTTAAATTTTAATCGACGCCCTACCTTCCAGGAGTGCTAACGACAAGTTCTGCATAGTAAAATGTAGAGGTACTTATTGCTACGGTTTAAAGATCATATGCGAAAGCGGCCATTTTCAAATGAGTCGCGTACCATCAAGCCGTTTTCTCCTGGAACTCCGGGCTTTCCGGCCTCTCCGCGTGGACCTTGGAGCCCCTGACTTCCCTTGGGTCCGGCACCTCCTGAATCACCCTGGAAGTAAGATAAAACAAATCGAGAAAACGTTACGCATGGTGATCCAAAAATAGATACGGCATAGTGTCACACGTGTGTTCCTATAAATGGAAACTTGCTGAATATACCTAGAATTGCGGCAAAATTAGAAACCCCCGCTTGAAGACTCTGAAGAGATTGACGCCGAAAAAAAAAAAACAGAAGCAAATTAGAGTAGGATGACTTGCCTTCATTCCAGGTGAGCCTGGAAATCCTGGTGGGCCTGGCCTTCCTATGGCTCCCTAGATGGGGAAAAGAGGCACAGTCGAAATCAGATTGAGCATGCCATGCACAAGTGTCTATAATGCTGTCTGAGAAAAACACCATGCATTTTACGGCTTTAAACTGCGTGAGAATGCTATTTTACAAGTGTCAGTCATAACAAAAAGACCAACTAATTTACGCGGCATGCACAAAACGATAGTTTGGAAGCGTAAATTATTCTGAAAATTGGTTACATAAAAAGAAAAACCTCAATACGAAAATTTATTTTGGACTGTGTAGAGAGCATCAAAACACCGACCGGAATTATCGCTGTGAGTTGAAAATATGTTACATTTGCCCGATTGTCATGTAGATATCTTCTTGAAATGGGTGTGCACCAAACCAAAAACTGTTTCGTGCTTTTCAGTGTTCGGTGAAGTACTCAAGTAGTACAAGAGGTGGGTCCCACGTGGGGCCCATGTGGACAGTGGGGGCTCGGTCAGCCCCTACGAAACCCATGTTGGTCCCACGTGGGAGAAGCGAGGGCATGCCACCGGGCGCAACGTACTTTAAGTAAAGCGCGATAAATACATTTTATACTTTTAAAGTAAAATTCAAGTAGTTTTTAACATAACCTTTCGTGATGCCCTTGTATTTTACTATACAGTGCTTTTTAAACTGGTATGCACCCACAGGCAGGGAATGGGTGTGCATCAGTTATGTTTGGAAATGGCAAATATTGATTGATTGATTGATTGATTTTACTCTAGCTGACGAACTATTGAACACATTCAACTTATAAGTTATAAGCCACTTATTTGTATTGGTCTTATAGATGAACGCACTCGTCCCCATGCCTTTCTCAGCGCTTTACTCTAGTGCCTTCCGAGAACGACAAAAGAAACGACTTCTGTAGAAGCTCGCTTCTGCGGGCACCCAGAAGCTTGAAGATTTTCTTCCGAGTTGGTAACAAGACATAGATTTGCACCCCAACATAAATATGATTGGCCAGTGGATGCCGAAAACAACAGAATAATTTAATCTTGCCCAAACGACACTTTTGTATGCTCTATGTCTACCCTTGTTTCTTTTTTATAGAAACAATTGAAGTCGGGAGTTGTACTTTGCTTGAAATGTACAAGAAAAAATATTTTGAATAAAGCTGAAGTACATACTAAGATAATGTACTTCAAATAAAGTACAAGTTTTCTGAAGCTAATTAAAGCCGTACTTTAACTACAATTTACTTAAGGTACTTCCCAACACTGCCGTTTTTACGCGTATCATTCTTAGTAAGAGTTTACTCACTGGAGAGCCGGGAGGACCAGGAAGCCCATCGATGCCGCGTATTCCCTGCGTGACACAATGAAAACGACATGGCGATATACAGTTTCAAGCGAGAAGCACAGCAAATAATAGTTACAAAGGGCTGAAATGAATTAAAAATTATTACTTCTCCTTACCACATATGCACGAGTACTTGGCTGCGGTAAGTGAGCACCTTTCCTTTCACACTTTTGTGTATTGATTGGTCTTAATAAAATGACAAAATGTTATAAGTCGGTCTTTTGCTAATTTTTATGTTTATAAAATATGCGTCTGCTTGAAGTAAGTTTTTACGAAGCAAAAATTAAAATAAATGTAAAAATTTCCTTCCTTTTGAGCGCATCTTCTGGACAGAGTGTCAGTGTCATGGATTCCCAAGACGATCTCATAACTGCGATCATATTTCCAGCGATACGAAGTGTCTCTGGAAAGGTGATCGCTTATTGTATAATTACGATAAAACAGAATACGATAAAATGACTTTCACCGTATTCTGGCACGAAGAGCTTTTTTGTACAAAGGTAAGCTGACGGCTCAGAGGACACCCTCCTAAACATGTCGTCTTAGTCTTACATGCTTACTCTTTCTTTAATCTTGACCCGCACCAACACGCCCCTCGTCCATTATAATAGGACACCATCCAGGCGCTTTCTTACATTTTCTGCGGATGCGGACCGGGTACGGATACAATTCTTTACGAACACTGCGGATGCGGTTCGGATGCGGATACGAAGTCTGCGGATGCGGATCGGATGGGGATAATCAATGTGTTATCCGCGCAGGGCTCTATCAATCGGCAATTCGTAGCGGTTAGTTACGACCCTGAAGCGGCAGCAAGTGTGCTGTCGACGACATGGGAAATGCTCACGGGTGGTCCGGGTGGTCCGTCTCTTCCTCGCTCGCCCCGGGGTCCCGCCGGTCCCTGGAGAGAGAACCGCCGTAGAGATCCTCGGTCTTGAGGCGCCACTTACGCACTCAACGCCTCACTCACAATGGGTCCCGGTGGTCCGACTTTTCCGGGTGATCCCAGAGCCCCTGGAACCGAAACAGGTACGAACCGTCCAAAAATTGCTTTCAGAACCCCGACTGACGGCTGGATATAAGTCGAGGGGAATCGTTTTGGTATCTGATAATCATTTTGAGAGAGCCGTGCGCTTGCACGTATTTCAAAGCGAGAGCTGTTTCTTACAAGTTACAACCTGCGGAGTAGGGCCAGTAGGGCCAGGGAACGTGGATGCTGGTCCTTCGAGCACAGAGTGTGTTCACGTCACTAGACACCATGACGTCACGTTCAGACCTTGACGTCACGTGTCACCATTACGTGGCGTGACCTCATGACGTCAGGTGACGTCACACATAAAGAGCACATGCGCAGCTCACTCGCAACCCATTCCGCGCGTCTCCGATTTTACCAAATATAAACATGATCGAGACATGCTTACATTTTCTTCATTTCATTTCATTTATTTCGCCCATAAAGGCCCGCTTAGGGCATTACATATAATGGGGGGGGGGTGTGATCGAACAAGACAATGATGACCCAAAGCAGTAACTTAATGTACAAGAATAAAAACTACAGAAGTTATACAGTAGATTATTATAAAAAATATTCTGAATTAGTGATGGTAATGATAGAGGGCGGCATCTGGTTTCATTCAACGATGGCATGAGGAAGATCTTTTTACTGTGATCTACAGCGTCTTTCAAAGGTAGCCAGATTCTCCGCCTTCGCTATCGACTAGCACAGGTGAAACTTTTTTTTTTATTGGGCAAGTTAATAGTGGTTAACCACCCCCTTACTTTTTCTCCTTGAAGGCCTTGCTCTCCTTTGGCTCCGTCCAGTCCAGGATAACCCTGCATACACACAAGGCGCATGGTTCGATCAGTCTCCACTTTGAGAAGTGTGTAATTGCCTGGGAAGATTTGAGACAGCCTCACCGATATATCTTTTATTTCTATAGTTGAGCAGATGCTCTGATCCCATCGGAACACATTGCATTGTTATACAGTGCACCACGCAGTTAGAGTACTTCTGCCATAACCATATTAATAGATTTAATGATACCAGTTAAGTTGGGAAAGGAAACGTAAAAAATGTGGAGACCACCTCTTTGTGCTCGCGGTCTCTTTGTACAAAGTTAGCACGAGCATGCCGTTTTTTTTTTTGCATACCAATGATAATGTTTAATGTTGAACAACCAATTTTGCCGCCTATGTTTTTGCTATATATTAGGCTATTAGCACATATCACTACACCCATAATTTTGCTGACGGCTCGTTAGCAGCGGGAGAAACAATAAGACCGGCGATCGCGTGTTGCAAACTGTTCCTTACAGGTATGCCCACTTTTACGGCAACTTCTGTTAGCTTCTGTTGTGAGAGACTCGTTTACAATATATGCCTAATTTTTACTCAAAAAACAATATACCATTTTTGTTTCACTCGTAAAACTGCAACGAACTAGTGCCTTGGAAACGGTAACCTTTTATAGATATAAGTCCCGGGACATTAATTCATTAAAAAAATACAAATAAAAATTAAATGCAGAATTCTAGGGAGATACGTTTGTATGATTTGTTAATGCAGGTACAAAAGTACACAGAGAAAACTTCCTTACTAAGTATCAATGATCATTTCGTGCGACAACGTGGAAACGCTGTCGTCTATGATAACATCGTTTTCAGTCTGTGTTCTCCTAAACCGCGGTACTTTATTCCCTTTATCTAAGCGTGTGTAACCCTCAAGCTGTAATGGTGACTGGAGGGGGAGGGGGCCTGGCGAATATGCAGCCATGCACTATAAAAGGAAACACTATTGTAAAAATTAAACAAAAAGAAAGGAGATTTGAGACAAAGTACTTCCCACCGCGATTTGCCATCTGCATGTGCTTCAATACCTATAGTGCCGCGACAGCCTAGTGTCCGCATTTTATAACACAGAAAATACTTTAATTTCTTTTAATCTAACAATCGTCGTCAATATAGACATGCCAGCTAATATATTATCAAGAAAGTTAGTTTCTTTATTTATTAGTTCGCTAATTCTCACAATGCTTGTGCGCTAGAGTCATGCCATATTGTGCTACGTGTAGAACTTAAGTTTGGTCTGAAACAATCACCTTGCGTAGCACGTGGAACCGCAGCTAACTGTCCGAGTGGTCGGAATTTGATGGATTATACACGCACTCCGGCAGAAAAGGGCGCTGGCCATAACCCGACGGAGGAAAATCGGACTTTAGGCCTAACACATTAGGCGTGGGATCTACCAGTTTATGTTTTTATAATAGAATTATCGGACCCATAGCTGCCACGAGAGGACGCCCTTGTTTCAGCTGGACGGTGCGGTGCTCCCGTCGTTACTCACGTGACGCTTTTGCGTGTTGAGCCTGCTGAACGTGACTTAAAAAATGTTTAAAGCAACAACTTTGAGCTGCCCACTAGCTATCGATGGGAGGCAACCCTCCTTGAGAAATATTGATATTCATGAAATATCAGTATAGAGAGTGATAGAACAAGACAGAATAGAATGAGGGCTATACAGGTGCAGTTATTTGGTATTATATCCGATTCCTCGATAATAAACATATGTTGGGGAATCGGGATAACCTCCTCACATCCATGTGACAATGCTCAATCTCTGCGGCGTCGTGAGGTAACAAGGAACCGGCGGGAAGTCTGAATCGTCTGGGTCCGAATGTTCCCGGTGATACTTTCTTTGGGTCTTATTCGTAACGCGTGCAATGTACATGCTTCCCGGCTAAAAGGTGCTGTAACCCAAATAAGTCGCGACCTCTGAGTTTCTCCAAATAGTGAGCGTGACAAAAACTTACCCTGTGACCTTTGGCGCCTGGCAACCCTGGCATCCCGGGTAGACCTCTGGGACCCTGGAGAACAAATTCATCGGGACGCCCCGAAGTTCTGTTACGTTAAAGAACTTTACACCATGATTACGAACTAGTGATTTCTTCAAGTGTGGTCCAGTCGCATGGAAACGTCATGCACCGATGTTTCTCATAAGTGCAGAAATGATATATACTGTAAACAGCTTAGTTTTCGTGGGCTCAATATTTCGCGATTTAGGTCAAAGATGAAGTTTTGGAATAATTCGCGCGTTCTAATTTTCGCGACGCGATGGGATCTCAATATAGATTCCAATGTGTTTACAATTTACCGGAATATTTCGCGGGACCTGTTTTTTGCGAATCGAAGGCGATTCGCGAAATTCGCGAAAATTAGGTCTTCGCGAAAATTAAGTGGTTTACAGTGTTGAAAAACTTAATTGCACCGATGTCCGCATGCCCTTCAATTGTAAATTGCAGCCTTCTCTAAGCTCTCAGATGTAAAGCACCAATGCGCAGTTGACATTTGTGGAAATTAGCTCACACCTCTGGCTAGTTTATTCAATAAGGCACTTTGCTTCAAGGTGATAGCATTACATCGAATAGTATTTCTTCCTGCGCCTGTAAAGTGGTCCTTCTTTACAGAACACTATCATCCTTTACAGAACGCTAAAACAAATGATTTTGACTTCCCATTGAAGAAGTAGCAATCTAATGATATAAACTTTGCGAGGAATTCCAGCAAATGATCATGCTAATAAATCAAGAGTGTATGAATACTGCTTTTCAGTGTCATTTTTCGTTTCAACAGTGCAAAAAGGGCTGGAATATTTGGCTTTACCCTTGTATTGTGAAGTTAATGAATGACGCGGCACTATTCGATTTGAACCACTGTTGGCACATCCATACCAGAAATTTAACCGGTGTTTAGTCAGCGCGCATGAAAAAAGTCACGTAGGTCGACCCATCTCTTTTGGGTTCCATTTTACATTTTGACACTCATTCTCTAATTTTCTTTACTTGTGTGCAGTAATAGTCGCGGGCGTGCGAATGCAGCTGCGAACCGAATGGTGCAGCGTCATCCCTAGCTCCGTAGCACTGTGAAACCCATAGATTTCGAACTGCTTCTTGGTTCGAACCGTTATTTGCATACCCATGCCAAATTATAAATTAATGCTGAGTCACTGCTTGTGTCGAAATTAATGCACAGAGTCCCCAGCTTATTTGGTTTCAAGCTATATTTTGAAACTTCCATTCGCTGGTCTCCTTCTCTTGACTGTAGTAATTGGCTCTCCCGGTGCTTTCAGGGTAAGTAGAAGGGCATGTATCTTTCAAAGCAAGTCTTCTCTGCGAAAGATCGATAGTCTTGTGGTTCATGAAGAAAAAAAAAACAGAAAGCAGTCGAGCTCACGGTGGGACCCGCAGAACCTTGTACTCCAGGCCGGCCGTCTTCACCGGCGTCCCCCTGCAAGTACGAGCACGGAGACCACATCACGTAAGAGACTTCTCTCCAGCTTGTCCAATGCGTGTGCAGAAGGACACCAAAGATTTGTTGGTAAAACACTCAATTTAATAAGATGTTATTTCCTCGCTCAGAGTTTTATTTAAAAATATTTTTGGTCTGTAAAATGATGTTTGGAACATATGATTTGCGAATCATGCCGATTTGGCGCACACAGCGTTATTGCGCTGCTCCTAATTCGCAGGATAAAAAACCTGCCAGCTGTCTAGTTGTCACAATTTATTTGGAAGGTTGCGGCGGCTTGCCATCTCGCATTAAAATCAGCCCCCGTAACGTACAGGCAGTGGGCAAGCATAGTGACTAAGCAGACGACTCCAGATAAGTTATTCTATCCGGAGAAGGTGAGGTAAGAATCATCCTGAGTAAATTATGCTGAATGCATCATCAGCATTGCATAAGCTTCGTAAGAAAGGCATCTCAACTCATTTAACGCGAGCGACGAGTGCAGCCCATCATGGTTTATACAGCCGCTTCGCCGTTGAATATATTTTTTAAATAAAAAACATGATACCGATGCGTTTATACTGAAAAACCCTTAGACGAGGGGACACAAAGAAGGACAGACAGAACAACGTAATTTCAAGACGCTGTTGTTTTTGTAGCTTTTTTGTGTCCCATTGTCTCCTGGGTTTTTCAGTACGACCACTCACCAGCTTGCCTTCGCAATCACCTTTTTTTGTGTCCCAGATACGTTACTGGACGTTAACAAGTAACAAGTAAAAGAAGTTATCAAAATGAGCTAGCTTTTCTTAAATAGTGACTAAGCAGAAGACGGAGGGTGATGAGGTGCCGGGTGATGAAATACCGTTTCTGCGCTTTGCAGCACTCTATTAGTATGTTGTGAGATCCAAAAGGGATTGTACAACAAAAAAAAAACACCTTTCAGCCTTTCCACTCTGGTAAAGAAAGAAGACCAGCGAACCTGTACCATGGTGGGAATGAAGTAATGGCCGGCCGCAAGTCGGCAATACAGAGTGGAAAGGCTCGAAAGGTTGCCGCCATCTATGAGCGATGGCGGCAACCAGACAACCGGCAAGTCGGTTGTCTTGTTGCCGCCACCGCTCATAGATGGGGGTAGCTGTTCAGAGTTCTGTGTCATCATTTGTTTGCTGACGGAAACGATCTTGGGTAAACTAGCCCTTAACAGCTCCGCTGTAAAAAAATAATATGGTTGTGTTTATGTTTATAGAGCCTTGAACTTGATCTGCCTCAACGGGCGACGAGTCTCCCAGCTGTAGATGAGAAATTTAGCAAGTGCAGTACAACCGCTAGCCAGGGTAGCCTGGGGTCTTTACTGTGCATCACGCAGTAGTGATACACGACAGCACGCCGATACGATGCTCATCCAGATCGAAACGGGCAGGGGTAAGGATTGAACCCAGCATCCTGGGTTCTGCAGCACGAGCTTTCGCTCCACGTGCTCCGAGCTGGTGTGCGCTAGGCCACTCGGCCACCGATCCCCCATTGTACAACAAGGGTGCCTCATAACTGTGTCGTCAAGTGATACTGATTTTGAAAGAACTTACATCTTTGCCAGGTAGTCCAGGAAGTCCTCTTTCTCCTTGAGGACCGGGTGAACCCTAGAGAGCAGACCAGAAACAGTGACATAAGGACATTAGGAGGACCCTTCGGTATTGTCGGCACCAACGTCACGTCACCCCTAACCCTTTCTTGAGTTCAGGGTTTCCTGTGCAGTCATGACTTTTGTAATTGAACTCGGTTCATTTACACTTTGCACACTGTGGTGCATTTTTTCAGATCATCTAAGATTGGTTGCAATTTGTTGCTTTGAGCTTAAAAAGTGTATAAAACCGCCAAAGAGCGTACCGGAGTAGTCTAGGTGAGAACTCGCCTGACCAATAGTTGAAATATAGGCCCTCACCGCCGACACATATCTCTCAGCGATCTCAGTAAAATGTTTCAGCGAGTCATTAGCATATTTAATGAACCCAGATATTGTCACAGGCGTCGTTCTTGCAAATAAGAACATCTGCTGAACGACGTTATAAATAAAAATATTACAGCTGAACGACGTTTCTCCTCCTTTTTTTTGTAAATAGCTGCTGATTGGATAAAAAAAGTAAATGATGTCACAACTAATTAGGCCTACAAACTTGTCGTAATCATTCGTCATCAAAATAAAACTTTGCGGAGAATGAAAAGCCTCATCTTTTATTGAATAGACGTGCAGCGACGTCAATTGTAATACGAGGGGTGTTCATAAAGTTCGTATTATCGGCACAAAAAATGTAAAAATGCGGAACAAAACAGGCATGAACATGAGCACTCGTCCCTCTAGTTTCCGCACAGTGTACACATTGCGTGCTATAGTAACGCGGAACGTCGCTAGGGAGTCGAAACCAAAATGGCACCACCCGTCGGTGCCAACCACATGCAGTGATCCGTCTTTTTCCATTTGAAGGGAAGCAATGCCAAGGATATTCATTCCAATCTGGGAGCGTTGTTCTTGGACAACGCCCAAGTTTATGAAAATGTGGTTAAATGGCGCTGATGCTTCCGCTGTCGCCAAGCAAGAGGAAAGCCTTTTGAGGACGACGACCAAGCGATTGCTGAAGTGGAGCAATTCCTGAACACCCAATACCAGGAGTTCTAAAACAATGGCCTCCGGCATGTGGTCCATCGCTGGCAAAAGTGCGTAACGTTTGGTGGCGAACATGTAGAGAAAGTCTCAACTCCTACTCGAGTTAGATTGCTGAATCTCTATTCCTTCGTGACAATGATACGAACTTTATGAACGCCCCTCGTATTTGTGGTCGTTTTTGACTGCGATAGCGCCATGGAGCTTCTTATCAAAACGCCATTCTTAATTAATCTAAGTCCAACAGCACATCTATTAAAACTAAACTGTGATTACATGTTTCTCAACGTTTCTGCTGCGCGTGATCGCAGTCGATCCGATGCCGGGCAGAGTTTTCATTAGTGCTTTCAGCCTTATACATTGGTTAATATATGATCAGTTGTGACTTGTTTTCACAGTTTCGATGGCTTTCTTTCTTTCCAGGTAGATGTTTTTTATCTTGCGGAATATCCAACGATCTTCCCTGACAGTGCTTCAGCTTGTCATCCGGCTTCTCTATCTCCTGCTGAATATGCTGGAAATTTTCCTGCATAACCTACAATGCTGGATTGTAATTCAACGACAGAGAATATCTTCAGCCTTTTCGCCCATGAAGTACGGAATATCATTTACCTGTTCTGGATTATATCATTGAAAGACCACTAGCCACACGAAAGCGTTCGAATCTCCGCTTTCAATTAGGCTATTTATCTGGACTCCCGAAGTCGAATTCATCCGCAGGCCGGCATTGGAATGAGTTGGCGACTGCCATTGCTCACCGTTCCTGTTCAATCCTCGGTCCTTGAACTTCTAGTGTTTGGTTCAATATCGACTCGGACAACTTCGCGTAGCTTCTTATAAAACTTATTGTTTAACTTCACTGATTGGTGTATTAGTTCGACAGAAAGGTATTTTTCAAGTTCCACAAGTTTACTCTTTTTTTTGTTGTAAATACGTATAT
This sequence comes from Ixodes ricinus, assembly GCA_037355805.1. Lineage (NCBI taxonomy): Eukaryota > Metazoa > Arthropoda > Arachnida > Ixodida > Ixodidae > Ixodes > Ixodes ricinus. The sequence continues at coordinate 131,478 of JAZHYW010052023.1, forward strand.
CGCTGTTTTGTCTAATATACACCGTATTTACTAAAGTAATCAACGTGCTGTTTATGGGGAAGGTCTCGCAAGTCTACTTTTCTGTGGAGCACGATGGTAACCATAATAGCGATCGGCACAACGCCAGAGACTTACGGAACAAAGATAACGTCGTTACGCGAAAATGCTGTCTGCGCAGATTGTTTTTTCGAAGAAAATAGCTTTTCCGACCTCGTTATTTGCTACGTTTTGCATGAAAAACGCAATTATTGTGTCAATGTGTGCTTTACGGGCATAAAGCGAGTGAAAACAATACTCAAAATACCGACAACTTCAAAAATATCTTAGTCTGAAAACCCACTTCAAATAAAAATAAAAAGCGGTTATGTACCACACTGTACCTTCTTGCCTAGTATTAAAAAAATGCGATGCGAATTGGTTCAGAATTGCATCAATATTAAAGAGAACTGCGTGACTGATAACAGTTTAAAAAAGCTTTTTATTTTTTCATTAACACTTCTGGTTCCTATAACCCAAAATAGCTACACTAATATCGGCGAAGCGACCCATTCAAATGCAACTGTGTTATTTCTATAGGAGGAAAAAATCACGACAATTTTATATGAACACGTGGGATTCTAGCCTTAGTTCTCATTGGTTGTAGAAATAAAACCTGGTTACGGATGGACATACGTGTAGTGTCCATGGAATTCTAAGCCTGACAAAAAAGGCAAAAGGTTATTCCACAATAAATAAAATGGTAGGGGTAATTCAATCGATTCAATATGATAACTCAATTAGCATAAAAAATGTTTGTTCGAGCGATTCGAAAATAAGATAAATTATTGGTTCGTCGTGAAAAATTCGTTCCTCTTTCTTGAGCCCCATTTGGACGCAGGTATTAGAAAGAAAAAATAACATAAATGAAAAAAAAAGTGTGAGATACTGCACCTAAACAATCGAAATATATAAAAAAAATTTTTTGGTAGTGTGTCAATAACTTTTAAATTAACTATCACATTGACACTTTAGTTCACGTTAAAAAACACTGCAATGGTAATCAAAATGTTTAGAATACATTTTTAGTGCCAAATGTATTCAAATATATTTTATTTACATACTTTCAGTTTAAAAGCTTATTATGTCATGCAGCTTTCAACGCATAAAACCTTCTTGTTGGAGGCCAAGGAAGTTACTGTCTTCCACGACAGGTGCATCAATAAATTGCTAATCTGTGATTATGCAAACTCTGAGACTGATCAGCTGCAACCACTCAAGAACATATCTTTGTGTATTCATGTAGCTAGCTTTTCAACTACACCCTTTTTAAATAATTAATTTCAACGACTGGAGCCGTATAATCTCTTGTTTAATGGTGAAACAAACACAACACGTAGTTCTTTGACCATCTAAAGACGTCTGTAGTTGTTTACACTTCAAAACGCATCAAATAATGCTTTATATAAATTGCAGCACATGTTTTATCGATTATATTTTAAGCCTTTTCAGGATTGTAATGATTTATTTTTTGTTAGCGCTGCGTATGCACGTGTTTAAAGAAAAGCTTTATGCAAAGCTTGATGTTATCAGCCGGCATTCTGCTAGGAGCTTTTTGTCCACTCAAAGACCTCACGTACAGGGCCTCTTTCTTGGATTTTACTTCTGCGAGGTTCTGCCAACTTCGCGCTTTGTTTGAATAAGCCATTAATGCGTTTAGAAAAGGCGTCTCATGCACATGTAGGGTGAGTGAAGATAAAAACGTCACCCCACTTTACGTCATTATTAAAGGGCTTATACCCTTTAACTGTGACTGCCACTTGCGTTGTGAAACGTGGTTATGTTTTTAGTCATATTATTGTGACTAACAGACACATACTTTTGAACATGTTCAAAGTAAAAAAATTGCTTTTGACGTGCCTGTACCTTCGTTAAAACACCCTTGTACTACAACAGCTTCCCGTTCCCAGAAAATAAATATCTAAAAGCTCGGGTCGTCTGACGGTAAAGTAAGTGGACAGTGGCTTTGAAAGTTGCGCACTTACCGGCGGTCCAACTTCTCCGCTTTCCCTCTCAAGCCCTGGAAACCTTGGGGCCCCTGTCAGAGGTTCACATGAAGAGGTTGATGTTTCCGCGTTATAGAAAACATTGATCGTCACAATATGCTAAAATAAAAACTACAATTATCTTTTTGCTGCCTTTTGCCACATATAATAATAGAAACAACATTACGGTGTGAGTTGTATAAATCAAATCACTTTAGATAAATTGCAAAACTTGGTTTCACGTCCTACGACACTGTAGTTAACCAGAAATGTACATTATGCGGTTAGATTTAACTCGTGAAAATGATAAAAGAAACATGCTTCACACACAAGTTGCGAACACAAACAGCAGTTTTATTCAGACCGGCACTGTCAAAGTGAAAAAAGGTTGCTGTAGTCTATTGAGGCCGTTTTAGAGACACAAGGAAAAGAGAGAAAAGTGAGCACTTTTTTTTTCTCGCTGATCTGGCACGTAAAAATTAATTTTCCTATATCTCACAACTTTATTTTTATTCATGATACGAAAAATGTTTAACCCCATGTCGGTTTGTAGAATTACTGTAATTTTATTTTAACTTCTCTTTTTCTATATTTCGAAAATAAAATCCACCATTTAGCTGCATCTACGTGGTAATGTAGCCTCGTAGCATGCGAAAATGATTTTTCTGATTTTTGCAAATGATTTAAGGTGGGTTCAATACATTCCACTTGCCCCGGCCGGTACTGCTTTCAGAATTGTTTTTTTTTTTTACAAAATCTTTATTTGTGTTTGCACAAACAAGATGAAAGCACTGATTTGCGAATCTTGGACTAGCTAAATTCTTCGTTTGACCGCAATATGTTTTCGTTGGGCCGATAAGAATGTTTGTCATACGTGATGAGGCTGATGCTCTATCATGCAGTATTTGAAGTATTTGTGAGAGCGAGTTGAATAGATGTTCCTGACGTTCATGCAAAGCAATCCCTTGAATCGGGCACAACCGACTGATACTCCAGAATTAAATATCTCGAAATATTTCGAAGCTATCAAATTTAATCCGTAGAAAATTATTTAATAAATTGAGAAACACCCACGTGAATTAAAAATTTTCCTATGTCTTATTGTGAATATTTGAGAAACTCATTCTTGTGACTCATTTGCGGCTATGGTCACATGAACAGAAAATGCCAAGCTTCACCCATGCACGCATTTTAAATTACGTGTATTTTAAATGCTCGTGTCTTACAACATACCCCTTTAAAAATTAGCTAGATTTGACACATCTCAATTGCGGTATTAAAGATATGGGGTTGGCGGAAACTGCTCTTCTCAATAAAATGGTTAGGTGGGCTAGCTGGTACTTGTTTAACTTGTAAAGCGCCTAAAACGAGGACACGAGGAAGAAGAGACAGGACCAAGTGCTAACTTACAACTGAAAGTTTATTGAAACACGCATACTATTTGTACACAAATTCGGGCTCCCGGCACAAAAAAAGGCAAATTCTTTCTCAGTTAAGCGCACTGACGGTGCACTTACTCAGCTCTTCGTAGGCCTCAAACAATTCTCTCTCAGTTTTGTTTTTGAGTTTTCCAACTATTTTTGTTTCGTCAAGATTTAGCGCGCATGGACACCTATCACAGTGAATTGCTAGATTACCCGATGGAACAAAAATAGTTGGAAAACTCAAAAACAAAACTGATAGAGAATTGTTTGACGCCTATTGCATAAGAGTCAAGGCCGAAGACACTTGCGTAAGTGCACCGTCAGTGCACTTAACTGAGAAAGAGTTTGCCTTTTTGTGTCGGGAGCGAGAATTTGTGTACAAATATACTGTAATAAGGTTGATAGCTGGGCTAGTTGGTAATCGTTGTACACAATGGATAAAACAGCGCAAAGATACAAAAAGGAAGAGACAAACCAGACAGGATCAGAGCGCTGACTCGCAACTAAAGCTTATTTACTCAACGAGAAAGAGAAAGACAAAGATAAAGAAAAAAGATACAAAAAATGCAGAAAAAATACTTTTTCTATATTTTTTTTGTATCATTTTTCTTTATCTTTGTCTTTCTCTTTCTCGTTGGGTAAAGAAGCTTTAGTTGCGAGTCAGCGCTCTGTCCTGTCTGGTTTGTCTCTTCCTTTTTGTATCCTTCCGCTGTTTTATTCCATTGTGTACAAATAGTAAGTGTATTTAAATAAACGTTCAGTTGTAAGTTAGCGCTTGATCCTGTCTGTTCTCCCTCATGTATTCGTTTTTTAAGCGCTTTACAAGTTAAACATGTTCCTCTCAACTTCATATTTTAATTGGTGAAAATGTTTTTTTTTTTTTTCAGGATTGATGCTAGGTTTGATGGAGTAAGGGTATGCATAAGAGCGCTGAGCGAATTGCGCGGACGAAGTGATTGGTCCCATCAGTTCACCTATATTTGGTGAACTGATACATATACCATTTTTTCTTTTATCATATGGTGACTACTTTGACCTTCCTCTTTGAAAATAGCTGGAGGTGGTATTTCAAGTCTACGACATTATATTATTTGAAGACGGGAAGATAGCTGCTTCCTTACTTTGGTGCACCATGAATTTAAAATAACCACTGTAATTTTGACGTCCCTCGTGAAAGTAATAATAATAAAAAAACACGGTATGTCGACGGCTATTTTACCCACGACTTGTCGAAAGTGGCACCGCCGGCCTTCCGATGTGGCGTGCTCCAAAATACCGACTTACGGCACATACAGCTATTCGCAACTCCAACGCCCTATAGGTGGCGGGGCGGTAGTTCCAAGATGGCGGAAGAGACGGGGATAGATTCTCCAGGGTTTCCTGTGCGCCTGCTCGCTGACGCTGGACAGTGCGCTAAAAATGATTTATTTGTCTGCTAACGCGAAGTGCTTAGAGCAGAATTATATTACAGGTGACGGAGATGTTGATGCGCGTTAGCAAAATGAGCATGCTGATATTTAAAAGTTGCAGAAACCTCGACTTGCGAAGCTTTGTGGTGGGCGAGCGCGTTTTACGCACCGGCCACGTCACTGTCTGTGACAGAATATTTTTGAGGGTGATGAAGAGATCGTGTTTGCGCCTTGCCTGGCCATTAGAGCTTTAAAAAGTGAGCCGCGCACGGTGACCGTCAAGCTTCGGAAGAGCAGCGTTCACAGTATTGATGCCTTCGTGTCACAGGCTCGCAACTCGCTGCTCACCGTCTCGGTTTTAGTGTATTGCAACACGTGATCAAACTGCTCTATGGTTATTGATAGGAAGTTTGTTACCGCAGGCTACCGTGCGGTGTGGCATTACAACCGGAGGCTCGCGCGGCGCCTTTGAAGCACAATTTTCAGCGCGTGCCAGGAGCGTTGCCTTGCTCACGGTAGCCAACGGTAGCCTGCGGTACCGCTATGGTAAAACTACCTATTACCATAATCGGCGTGTTTAGGGGTTTAGAGGTTTTATTTATTGCCCTACCAAAAATGCATATTTTAACATACCGTACTTTTTTTTTTTGTACCGTGTTATTTGCAGCATTGTGGCCCCTCTCGCCATAACTGCCCGTTCTAAGCTCTCGTCACGAACGGCTGGCTAACACAGGCGCGCTTAAATTGCTTCGGGCATTTCTTTATTTATTTTGTAATTACATGAAAGCAAGTACGCGTATTCTGTCTTTTCAAAGTGCTTGGAACAAATGGTCATGTTCCTACGGCCTTAAAACGGAAACCCATTCCCGGCGTGTATTGCTCGACATATCGTTGCGCGACAAGTTTTCTACTACTTAGGGCAAAGAATAAACTTTTCATAGACCGAACGCTAGAGCTCTACATTACTAGCGGGAGCATTTGCCGTCATGTTGAGCACAGATCGAGCTGGCGGTCATGCACAAGACCAGCAATTCGCAGCGTATGCGATATACCAGTGGTTCTCAGTCATCGATGTTTCGCGGACTCCTTGTGGATCAGCGGATATGATGGAGGACCCCGTTCGTGGTGAGAGGAGGGGAAAGTATAGCTTAAATATAATAATGATTTAATAAGTGAATATAACTAAGGGCTAGAGTGAAGTAGACCTCTGTTATTGACATACATACGACGCCCGAAAACTGAAACATTTCTTCTCGACCTAATAAAAGACAAATTTTATTGCCGGGCTTGACTAATGAGGCAGGGCCTCGTCGGCCCCTAGAATGCCTCCCGGGCCCCAAAGGGTCCGCGGACCCCCATTTGAGAACCACTGCGGTAAACGAAAAGTCCCTGATGAAATTAGACATCCCGGTCCTTCGTGCAACACCGTTGCGAGGTTCAGCACAAGAATTTCTATTTTAACGCGCACACTTTTTTCGTTACAACGGCTTCACGCATCAAGGCCGACAGCCCCTGCCACCTTTTCCGCGCCGCCGCCGCGGCCACCGCGGCTGCCGTCCCCGTTCCTCTGGTTCTCCGCTCGTCCTCGGGAGGGAGAGCGGCGCTGGAGTTGCGAATAACTTCACTTTGGTACTGAAGTCTCCGGAGCTGGGAATAAACATCTAAGTAAATTACCAATATATTGTAATGGAACAGATATATCACAACTGTCATCCCCATGGTCTAGTTCTGTTGTGCTTTGTCTGCGTAGACGAATCGTAGCTTATACTTAAGCCTACGAGGTTGTGCTTCCATGCTTCCTCGTCTTCTTCATAATATTACAATAAAAAAAAGTTCGAGGTTATGCGGCATGCCTTAAAAATCTACATGCGTTTAACTTAAATGCATGAACTCAACAAGTCAAATAATTTACTGGCCCGTTTGTCGCAGGATTATCACACCTCACCACAATAGACAATTTAAAAATTCGGGATCTGTCTGCGGAAGCTGAGGAAACGTATAATAAAACAGCGTGATTTCCTGTTTGGTGTTCGCGCTGGATACGTGGCGTCTGGCAAAAGTTTCTGTTTCACTCTTCGTAGAAGTTTCTTTCGGGCGTATGCAGTATTGATTGGCAAATTTTGCTGGGTTTCGAGAAACTATTTAAGGCTCATATGGTTTATTTGAGCTGAGCGCATATCTAAACATTGGGGATATGCGAGCTATTCGGGTCCCTTTATCCTTTCTGACACGAGATACAATTTTTCCCTAACAATGCCATACCAGTCGAAAAAAAAAATTCACACTGACTTTACACATGTCAAAATAACGATACATATTTACATTTTTACGCTGATGTCAAAATAACTATATAGTTATTTTAACAGGAGACGCGAAAAACAAGTTACTTTAACAAATAACATTAAAAGAACAATACATATACTTTAAAGGCGAACACGCAAATAAGAGAAAAAACCTATCTTCACGTTTTCTTGAAGTAAGGCCATGAACGTGAATATAGAGCCTCGAGTAAGTCTGACAACGGCTGTCCAAAGAGTCTCTTGTCCGGCTAGGCCCACCATATTGTTTTTGCGTATACGTTATATTATGTTCTCATTATATTATTTGTGATTGGATTGATTGGTTTATCCTATCTGAGTTCCTTTTCTGACTGATGTTGCTTTTTTATCACCGGCTACCTTGACGTTGCCATTGGTGTGATTCATGTATCAGACAAACAGTTTATGAAGTAATCAAAGTGATTAGACTTAAATTTGAAAACGGTTCTTCGAAAATATCAGAACGCTTGCAAAGATATATCGATGACTAGAAAAAAGAAAGAAGAGAATTATTGGTAACTAGTACGAAATATTTGAGGGAATTTGGACTTTAACTTCTTAATTAAGCTACCTCTAGTATGACATCATTCAATTTGCTGCGAAAAATATATTCAGTATTTGTTGATATTGCACTCGAATGGCTACGAGATAATTAAACAATCTGTAATAAATTCAACTTTGCTTTGTTAATTTCATAATACTAAGGTCTTACGAGGGGTCCTGGTGGTCCTGGTGAGCCTCGTGGACCGATGGGTCCCTGCGGGCAAAAAACAAACAAACGGGACACTTATGTGAGCGGTTTACATTGGTCGCTACCGCTCATCGAAACGGTCCGTACGATGTTTGCTCGAGGGTGCACTAAGCTTGGACTCAGCGAAAGTATACTCCCTTAAAATTCATGAGTGCACACATGACATTATCTAATTTTTCAAATTTAAAAACAAAAAGTGGATAATTAGCTTGAACACATAAGCGCTACAGCGGCATGCGGAGACTAGTGCACCGGTAGCGCAGGTGCATCACCGCCGGTGGGGACCATATTAAAAAAAGTTATCGGCTCCTGGGAAAAAGGAGATTCCAAAGTTTCAATCGAATGTAACATCTTTCAATCCCATCACTGAATGAAGAAGTTACAGCTAGGAGGCAACACTTATTGATCACCTGAGTATTTTGTTTATACGACCGTAATTAAAGCTTGAATCTAGTCAAATTTGCGTTTTAAAACGGCAAGCGTTGTTTCGAAGTAAAATGCATTTTACTCTACATCACGGACAGATTCGCTAATATCTAAGCTTGCCTGTTACTTAAAATATTCATATTAGGCAATTAACAATACCGTACCCAATGTTTACCAGAATAGAACCAATGCGAGGAAGCAGTCACAAAAGAAAGAAACTGTCAAGATTCAAGCTTTATTGGTGGTCATACAAACATAATACTATATTTTCTGTTTACATTTTCTAACAAGCCACACTCGCGCCCTGCTACTTATTAAAATGGGGGTTTTGAGAAGATCGCTTTCAAATTTGCTGGATTGTTAACACTCTTTCGTTCAAATGTACACACCGCATTTTATTTCAACGATTTATATTGTATTTGTGTTCAATAAAGATAACGAAGTTCTATTTTCCTGGTGATATGTCAAGGTAATTAAATTATTCTAAGTAGATCACACATAAAAACTGGCTGAACTTTGGCAAAAAGCATCAAAGGGGCACGTTAAATTTTTTAATAACTTAAAATGATTTTCTTTTACAATTAATCAAGCATAGATTTATTTTTAGATGATAAAAAATAACAGTCATAGTGAAATATTTAGAGAAGCAAACAAAATTTTGAGTAGTCAAACAAGTGATTCCCGACAGGTGGCAGAAAACAACAGTCCCTTTAATGATTTCTGGTAAAGTTTGGCAATTTTTTACGTATTATCTACAAAATATTATAATGACGTTGACATCAACAGTAAGTTGAAACTTAGTAATTTTCCTTAAAATACAAATTTAATATGATATGTTTAACGTTGCATGTATTTGAATATATTAAGGTTTCGAAATTACAGAAATTTTTAAAGCCAGTTTTTTTAAAAGCCGCATGTTTTTTAGTTTTGTTTTTCAATTAATAGCAAGGTATAATAATAGTTTATAAAAATATGAACAAAATTATAGTATTATAAATTTCTTTTATATTTCCGGCATTAAGCTTTAATGTCGCCACTTAGCTCTGACTGCGTCTTCACATAGATGCTGCTCTGGTCAACACCTCGGTATGCAATAGTTAATGACCTAACATTAATACTTTAAGTAACATGTAAGCTTAAAAATAAGTGACAAGTGTGTAATGCTGAGTAAAGGGCGCTTTACTTTGCAATAGGGCTTGCCGTTTTACAACGCACATCATGATTTAAGCTTTAATGGCGCTGATATTTTCACGAATGACAATTGATGAGGCGGCAAATAACTGGAGAAACTAAACGTTTAATGGGGCATACTTGTGCCCAAAACGACATAGAAGAAGGTTAGCGTCGCAGGCGTCGATGTCGGCGAAACACAAGGATTGAGCGCTGGGGCGAGTCTGACTCCGGCTCTCCACGCGGAGTCCCTCACGTACACGTGTGAGCTTCTTGAAAATCGGCGTAGAAGGTTCGGCGCGTAGAATATTATAACCTCGAATAAGCAACAAGGTTCTCGAATTTACCAGAACGCAACATCTACAGAAGTAACGAAAAGACGCCTCCGCTCCCAGGCTTCGAACCTCGAGCCCTTTGCGTAAAAACGAGGAACGATAACCATTCGATTTTTTTTTTGACGGTAACCCTTCGGCCACGGGTGCGGTTGGTCGGAGACGCGCGCGGAAATATGAACAAAATACAATATTTTCTATTTCTATTTTGTAATAAAGTACTATTCCTTGCAACCAGTAAAAAAAAAAAGGGTTCTTTGAGAAAATCGTTTTTAAATTTACTACATTTTCGAAACATTCGTTCATTTAATAATATGTGATGGATATTATTTTAAAGTTACATATTTAACTTGTATTCATTGTAAAGATCTCGATGTGAGTTTTGGAGACGCAATTAAAAACATATCTTAAATACGCCACACGCAAGAACTTGCCAAACTTTTCCAAACATCATCAAAGCAACACAATTCAACATTAAAATTATTAAAAATAAAAAGCTTTTAAAATGAATTGGGCATAAGCAAACCTATTTCGAGAGCGTGACGAGAAAGTCCTACAGTTTGAAAGTGGCAGAATAGCGAAGGGTCAAATATGTGATCCCCGGCAGGTGGGAGGTACGTTAATTTTCGCCTCTGCCGCTTCAATGGTCAATACCTTTAAAACAAAAACAACAAAAATCCACCAAGGTTGCGGTTGGCGATCTGCTTCATTTTAAGAATGAACCAAAACATATATTTTTAGGTTAAAATTAGAAATTCGACCCCAAAACCGTGCCTGAATTGAAAGTAAAACACCCATATTGTTTTTCTTTGCCCAAGCTTCGGTTCGTGCAGCTAGCATAAAGTAGGTTGAGTGGCCGAAGGCGCAGGCAATACGCAAGGGCCGCATAGCACTGGCATCCGTCGATCGACGTGGGCATTTGAAGAACTTTGCCCAATTTTAGGCGTGTTCAATGGCTTTCTCACCACAGAAGCCTGCATGAACTGGAAGGCGTCGGGGGCGGGACCCTTGTCCCCCGTGAGTCCCCCTTGCTGAAGCGAGAGCTGATGGAACCACTGGGACAGCTGAAGAGGAACCAGCATTTCTATACATACGCGCTCGTCCCCTACGAAATATTGCAGCTGGTGCGAAATACAATGCAAGGGATGTTAAAGAGATTGGTTCCTGAGTAGAATTTCACCTGTAAAACCATTCGCGGCCCAGCCATTAAGACTCAGTCACGCGCTGCTTCGGCCGCAAGAAAAAGAGGAGAAGCAGAAATGTCTCCAAATTCTGGCCTATACGAAAGCCAAACTTCAAAGGCACAAAAAAAAATCGCATAGAATTCTTGGTCTCTGCTGCACGTCGTGTAGGTTTTCATTTTCATCAACAAAGATTTTATGAAATATTTTGCGTCGTAATTGTAAATTTAAGTAGTTTCACACAGTGCACGTGTCTGTGTGTTGCACAAGACGAAAGCAAAAAGGCTTGGACAAGGAATGAATATTTTATACGCGTAAAATAACTTGGGCTAAAGGTATCAGTAGCCTAAAAAGATAAAACATTGTAATCGTTAAGTGTTTTTATATTCTCTTAACATTCTGAAGCAATATAATTAAAACGAAAATAATTAAAGGAAAGTATTGTCTTTCTCCTTAGACAGCGCATGCCAATGTGAGTTCACACAAACCTACAACGTAATGACTTCCCTATAGCAAAACAACACGACTCATTTTTCCGAGGCCTGGAAATATGCACCGTCGGCTGCCGCACTTGCGCATAATGTTCTGTTCCCGCTGTGAACGTCTTACCACCAGATAGAAAGTTTCTCAGTATTGAAGCAGAAATTCGAAGACGTGGAACAGGGTACACCGACAAGCAACATCAATGACAACACTCTATCTTGCTTTTTGCTACGACTGCGCGGTCCCCACGATTTCCATTGACTCGAGGTTTGTAAGATAGCTCAGAGACTGGAACCTAAACTCGGAGCTCCAGTTCTAGCTTGCACCAGTGCGCCTTTAGAGCCTGTCAATGTGCGCTAAGTAAGCACACTCTAAAAAAAAAAAGGGTATCACCTTACACCTTTTTGTCCCATATAATACACCCCAAAACTTTATTTCGACGTACAGCGCCCTATAGTCGAACAGACGACCCAAACTTTTATGAAGGGCTTGATAGCCGTGTGGTAGAACTTTTTAAATAGCTAAAGTACGTATCAAAGACCACCTTAAGATAACACTGAGTTTTTGCACTAGGACCAAGAAAATCCCGACATTTTTTTTTTGTAGCCAGTAATACGAACATTGGCTATTTTAATAGGCTGTACCACACGGCTATCGAGCCCTCGAAAAATTTGGGGCCGTCTCTTCGACTATAAAGCGCTGTACGTCGAATTGAAGTTTTGGGGTGTATTCTATGTGACAAAGGGTGTAATAATACACCCTTTTTTCTGAGAGTGCATGGTTGGCTCTTTGTGCCCGCAGCGTTCTCGATAGTACGTACGTCACCGGGGGACCTGGAAGCCCCGGAGTTCCTGGGACACCGTGGCCGCCGGGTTCTCCTGGAACACCCTGAGCAGAGGGAGACAAGGCTCTCGTCATTCACACTCCACGGAAATCCCTTTCGGAAAGAGGAAAAGAGCGTCTCCCTCACGCGATCGCCTGGCCTTCCTGGAGTGCCGTGGTCGCCAGGAGAACCCTGTAACGAGGTGAGAAACGTGTTAGGAAACCAAGCAGCGAGGCCGTCTGATGAAATAAAACAGGCAAGTAGTCAAAATGTACAATAACATTAGATAGCCCATTCTCCCAGACTTTCTCTCGCTTTACTAATAATTCGGAATTTCGTTTTATTTATTAAAACGTCCTGTTTCAACGCAAGCAGTTCCTAATACATTTTTATATTAGATCAAGTTCTACATAAATTTCTGAAGGTATTTCAAATGAAACGGAATCCCGGAGTTGTAACGTGATAGCGTTTCGGAGCTCGTGTCGCGAAAAATCCGGCGTCGGCGTCGGTGGGACGAAAAAATCCCATAATGCAACGCGCGCAGCCACGTTTGACGTCAGACGTGGCTGTGACGTTATGACCCTATCGACCCGCTAAATTTTACCCTAAATTTAGCGTAAAAGTTTTCCGAAAATTTAGCGAAAACTTTTTCCGCCAAGTTTAGCGAAAATTTTTAATAAAACACGTGATGTCCGTCATGTCACGTCACGTGACACGTGCCGCTACCGACTAGACCACGCACACACGCTTGCACGGGTTTAATGAGAACGCTTTGCAGAGGGGGTCCGGTAACGCTATCGCGTTCCACACTTAAAGGCGAAGTTTAAGCTCTCCCCGAGTTTTTTCTTTCTCTTTGATTAATATGGTCTGACGGTGACAACTATGTATTTATTTCTTTAAAGGAAGAAATGAGTATAAGGTCCAAACCATTCTTCACTTTTCTGTTTGAGGGTAACTAAGCGTATTACTTCGCGAGATATCGAGCATGAGAACTAACACTAAAGCGAAGAACGCCCCAGACTTCGCGAGTGCATATACCCCAGTGAAACTCACATTACAATTGTAATTTAAGCTGCAAAAGAGAAAGAACGTTAATTGACCCTTACATAGTGTCGCCCTAAGCTTTGTCATTTCAGTGCGAACATCCACTCGGCCATTAGAGCCAATGTAATGTATATTTTCTAACACATTGAAGTACTTGAATGCCGGAAACATATGAGCGATGATGTGAAAGACGTGAAAACCAAACAAGTGAAACTTCAGGCAAGATTTAATGGAATCAACAAACAAATTGAACAAATAGAAGACAAATTGGGAAGGGTACAAAGAAAGAATGAAGCAATTGGCAAATTGACGACTATGGTAAAGCAATTACAAGATACTATAAAAATTCAGCAAGAAACACTCGTAAATCTGAAAGATAGGTCCAGGAAAAATGACATGATTGTTTTTGGCATTCCCGATCCCGAATGAAAAACTAGCAACGATGTTCGAACCAAGGTAGTTTTACGGCTCTTTCAAGACCGCCTCGGTGTAAAAATCGAGACAGTAGAGCGAACACATAGGCTAGGAAAAAAACGAAGAAAACAAATCCGACCGATAATAATAAACTTCCGTGGCTATAATTAAAAAAAAAAAACTAGTTGTTTTCAAAAACTGCAGTAAACTAAGTGTTTGACATCTTGATTCAAAACGATTACTCACAGGCGACCCTCAGTAAATGTGAAATCTAAGGAGAAACACCCGCACCGAGAAAGCCAACGGATCCCGAGTTCAACTTTTAGGTGACAAAGCTCAGGTTGATAACGACATATTCGTATGGAATGATGACACCGCCAGTCAAAGAAAATTGAGAGATAAGGCGCGAGGCTCAAACCAGTAACAAGCACGGAATGTAACAACAAAGCAACTCAAAATTAGCAATCTCAAGACTAAAAGTCTGGTTAAGAAAACTATTGAATTAGAACACATACTTGTTTTTTAATAAGCACGTTATTGCTGTAACGGAAACTTGGCTTAACACAGACATCAATGACCATGCATAGGCGTAGACTATGTTGGGGGGGGGAGGGCAACGGGGGGGCAGAGCCTCGGCTCGGGGCCGAGCCTTGATCTTTTTTTTTATTTTTTTGCTTGTGTTTGTTGTTAGTTTGTCTTTGATAATTTGTATTTTGTCTTAAATGTATAATACTTCACCCATGTTTGTGCACCACACAATAGAACGCTAAGTTGTTTGTGGGCACTGGAAAATAAACCATTATTATTATTATTATTATTATTATTATTATTATTATTATTATTAATATTATTATTATTATTATTATTATTATTATTATTATTATTATTATTATTACTTCGAGACGCTGTTTACGTGCCATGTAACAAGCTTCTAGTAGTAGGATGTAAACAAAATAACGCCCACGTTGCCTTTATTGACAAAATACGCGGGAAATGGAATCCCAGCGTGCTTGCGTTGGCTTCAATCTCCAGTTCTGGCGAAAACATAACGCACATAAACATAACATCTTGGACCCTTTAGAATTGCCATTGTTTGAATTTGATGGTTAAGGTGGGATATATGATTTGCGGTGCCAATTTAAAAACACGGTCAACAAATGTCGAGCGATTTATTGCCAAAAAAAGCACATATATAGGCAACGCCAATGGATTACGAAAGAGATAATTCAACTACAGCATAAAATAAAGCGAAAGCGAAAGCAGAAACATACAATCGGAATTGACATTTCTCGTCTTTCAGAAGAACTGAAATGCCAGTTATACGATTCCAGAAGTCAGTATTTATTTTTCAAGTTACCACAGTTTCTAAGAACAGCCCCCGGAAATTTTGGAGGTACCTTACTCCATCAAAAGGAAGAATAGAACATAGTACAGAAGGTGGTGATACTATTTTAAACCCTAATGCTATAGCCAATCGGCTTAACGAATATTTTGGCTTTCTTTTTGTTGATGCAAATGATACTGCAGATTTAGGAACGGAGTGTAACGGCTACCTTCGATCTATGCCGGTCATTACTATTACGGAACAGGGAGTACTTGCACTACTACTAAACATTGATTCCTAAAGTCACCCGGTCCGGATAATATTCCTAACGAATTTTCGAAAGAATATGCCAAGTGGGTATCTCCATATTTTACCATTATTTAACGGGCCTCTCTAAACTAACGCTACATTCCCGCAGACTGGCTGTGTACAAGGGTTGTTCCAATTCATAAACAAAAAACATAATATAAAAAAAAAACTAGAGGTTTATTTTGATAACATGCACACCCGGCACGTTTTTTGAACATGTAATTTCTAAAAGCCTTTACGACTGCTTTGAGAGCTCGAACATCTTTTATAAAAGTCAACACGACTTGTCCAAAATAACACAGGTACTTGAGGCGTTTTATGATTTTTCATTTTCGTCAAACAAAAGAGGGCAAAGAGACGCGATTTGTTTAGATTTATCTAAACTGTTCAATCGGGTGTCTCATGAAGGTCTTGTCAAAAAGAAATGTAGTTACGAAGTTAATGTTAATGTCACTCAACAGACTGAGGCTTACCTTTGAAATATAACACAGTTTGTAGTTATTGATGGCGTTGAGTCGTCCGTTTGCGTGCCGTCAGGAGTTCCCCAGTGGTGAGTTTTGAGACCGGTGTTATTTTTATGTTACATAAACTATATTGCGAAAGACGTGGGTCCTGGTGTTACCTTTAGGTTGTTTGCAGATGATTGTATGATCTAGACTTTAGAGTAAAGTACTCAGTTGCGTAGATCAGAAAAACTTAAACTTGCCACTTGTCTCATTAGATAATTGGTGTAAGAATGTGGGGAATGCAACCAAATATTGAAAAAAAAAACTGTATTTATCAGCATAACAAATAATAAATAAATGTTCTTAACCACTCTTATAAACTTGAGAATATATGTTTACAAACGACAGATCACCTAAATAATTTCGGATTAACGATAGTTTCAAAATAATAATAAAATCTTCATATTGACAATTTATATCGTAAGCGATTAAAAAGCTATAGTTCTTAAAGCGCAATTTAAGGCATGCTCCCCATAATGTAAAGCTATCTGAGTCTACAACACTAGTAAAGGCAACCCTGGAATACGCCTGTGCCGTGTGTAACCCATATGGGTAGAACCCAATTGGTAAGTTAGAAAAGAATACAAAGAATGACTGCATGTTTTATTCTTTTAATGTATGGTCAAACTGAGTCCGTTCCTTCTATGTTACACGAACTAAATCTCCCTTTAGTGTAATGTCGAAAACAAATTACCAGATCAAGGTTCCTCTTTAAACTCTCTAAAAACCTGCTAAATGTTGACACTTCACAATACCTACTACCGCGCTTGACTCATCTCATGAGAGGGGTGCATAACAGAGGATTTGAAATTCAACGTGCAAACAATGACCTTTATAAACATTATTTTTTTAGAACTATAAGGAAACCAAATAGAATCAGCTACCGAGTGATATTGTGAACATATATTACATTGTTGCATTTGTAAAAAATTGGAGAGGCGATGTTGATTGTGCCTTGGCGTTGAGTGTGTTTTACTGTTGTGTTTTCAAACGTATACAAATCCTAAGTTAGTGTTTGTACAAGAGTTTCTGTGCTTTTTTTAAATTTATACTGTTATTTTAAATGTGCGATTTTTTCACTCCTGCAACCGCCCTGTAAAAAGGGTGTACAGTATTGACAAGTAAAAAAATAAATAAATTTTATTATGAATAAAAAAAGAACTTTCTAGCCTTTCCATTCTGGTGAAAAAGGAAGAGCAGCGGAGCTGTAGCTTCTGTTCTCGGCGGTGACTTCCCAGGCGAGCGATCTGCTCTTCTTTCGCAAGGGAATCTGAATCGCTCGACGCAGTGGAACTTTAGGCGATAGCGGCCTCGCGACGGTGGCGGAACCACTCGCGCTGCGTCGCACATCGCCGCTCGTTCCGTTCTCGCCTTTCGTCCTCCGAAGAAATGTTGCCGCCATCTGTTAGCGACGGCAGCAACCAGTTGTCTGGTAGCCAAGGTTACTAGAACCACCCAGTTGGGAAACTGCCATAGAGACTGCTCTGAAAAAGTGGCACCGATCCGTCCACGAGAAACGAGCTAATGGCGATCCTAACGCCGCCACTTCTCCCGCAGCGGCCAGTCCAGGAACTGCACGTGACTACCATTTTCGTTGTAACCGGCCATTTTCGGGCCAGAACAGATACTGTGGAACGGGCTTCGAGGTACCGCCCCCGGCTCCCAAGCGGACGCGCCGTGGTTTACTACCGTGGTTAATATGCGCCTAACTCAGGACGCGCTACCTGAAATCTCCGCTGAGGCAGGGTTGTATAAAAACAATAATAATTATACTGCAAAACCTTGCGAACTACAAATTTTAGAAAACAACACGCGCCCCCCATTTTGTACTAAACTCCAATAAAAGTTACTACAAAAGAGTTTTTTCCGTTAGTTTTTACGCAAAAACATGCTTTCTAAAAGCTCAAGGCGACCACAGTTAAGACAAATGATACAGAGTGGCGCTGTTGTCGCATTTAGCTCGGTCTCGGTGGACGCCAGCGGCCCAGGTTTCAACGGCGAGTTTCCCAACTGAGAGTTCTAGTAACGTTGCTGGTAGCCGAGGCTGGAAAGGTTGCCGCGATCTATGAACGACGGCGGCAAGCAGACAAACTGCAAACACAACACTCTGGACAGCTATCGCCATCTGTGAGCGACGGCGGCAACCAGAGTGTTGTGTCGACCACGGGTATCGACATTCGTTTTGTACCGGACACGATCCTGGGGAAACTAGCCCTCTAACAGCTCCGCTGTAAAAAAGTGAGTACCTTTAAAGGAGCTTAGCTATAGTTGCTAGTCCACATTGTCTGCTTGGACGCAACTGCCTTGCCCATCAGCTACGGGGTGTCAAGGACAATAGCAACACTGTAAGAGTCTGCTCCTTCTTACTACTAGTCACAAGCTTGAAAGAGCGACTCTGACAACAGCGCTGGGCGACAGTCGCATGATAGCCAGTAACATTTGATAAATAAATACTTTTCTAGTCCTCAGCTTTAAAAGGTTAACTTCTAAAGATGCATAGTCCGCGGACATCAGTACAGAAAGTACGGTACAGTCGTATCCCCCGGCTACAGCACTCTTTAGGTACCCCATTCCCTTCTTTCTTTAAGCGGTTTCCAATCGCACTCCAACCACAGCGTTGAGCATTTTTTTAAATATTTAAAGTTATTTCTTTCGAATTCAGTGTCCTTGGTTCGCAATCGTCAAAGCCTGCTCTATTGATTATGCGGTTCGAGCGCATCCTTGTGTAGTACTTAATCACGTTATGGCCGAACCTAATATATATATATACAGATTGTCGCGCCACACATTATAAATGAAAACTATGAATCATATAAAAAACAATAACTCCGTAAAAGAGGAAGGTATTGTCACGAATGAAAACAGCGAAGGTATGTTGAACTGAAAATAAACGTTTAATGATGCGAACTTGCTTGCCTACGCATTTAAACAAAAAGGAACCGTATATTGCGTGACAGCGAGGAAAGAGCTACTGACCTAAACCAGCCCGTTACCATTGCTTTTATACAATCGTCCAGTTCAAGGATGTTCCACACCAGAACATGCGATAACAACTGAGAATGAGGTTGTTTATCACTACTGCGTGGTGCACGTTAAAGACCCCAGGCTAGTGGGTTGTACTGACAGTGGCTAAATTGCTCATCTACAGCGAGTGACTCGTCGCAACCCTGAAATGGCTGACCAACTACACACTGCATAAATATCCACACAACCCCAATTATTATATAACCGAGAATGAGCTTAAACTGCCCATTGGAGTACAAAATTATGAAAGAAAAAACAGTTCGAGCTGGGTTCAAACCCGTGGTTCAAACACAGTTTCTCCGCGTGACAGCCGCGTGCGTTACCAGCTCCGCCACGCACGTGCCCTTATGAGCTCGAAGATGTTTAAAATGATTTAGCTGCACAAGCAAGTTCAGAGCCGAAATGATTTTTGAAATCATGCACTGGAGAGTAGAAACTCGTAATTTTATTTGTATCTTAATTCATGCAGTCAATAAAACCGTTAATTTAATGAATACAACTATGTTTCACTTATACAGGTTTATACGCTTCTTGAAATAAAAAAAAATATAAAAAGCTCATTACGCCTTGAAACATTTTTGTACTGCTGACGTTTTTTATGAAATAAAACACACAGAAAGAAGTTTTATACGTATTTTTTATGATAAATATTTTACAATCATGGTGTTATTGTGACTACAACTACATTCTTGGAAAGCCATGTTTATAAAATGTATTGACTGAGACTTTCGCGAAATATTTCATTTCTACACAAGGTAATTTACGGCCACTTGCACGCTGCCCTGTTAAGCTCTTACTTTTCACGTTCCTACTGGCTTAAATAAACATCCGTCATTATTTTAGCCTCACTGCAAGTACAATGTGCATCTTTATTTCGCATGCAAATTCAATTGGTGATTTAGCGTTGCCATATCTGATTGTTTTCGTGGATTTATTTCCAAGCATGACGCCTATCGTGGTCTACTAGGTATAAGAGGTTCGGTGTCTTGACGACTCACAATCGTTTAATTCTTTGTGTTTGCGCCACAACATCAAAACCTCACAAATATACCTGACACTAAGAGAAACAAATTATCAACCCAACAGCCCTATTGAAGAATATCACACGCATGTATATGATAGATATCCCATATTACCATATAAAACACCCATATGAACAAAATCCTAAAATTAAGTAGTTTTGTCAGTTGAATTTACTAAGTTAATTGGTTCAAGGTGATCTCCTTTATGCTATGCACGTATATTAAGGCATAAAACACAAATATATTTGGGTGCGGTGCGCAACATCCAATTAATTAAAATAAAATTTCAACCAACAGGTAAGCCAAAAAAAAAAACACAATCCTTTATGTGCCACCTTACAGGCAAAGCATGTGGAAAACAAAGGCGTACCAAAATGACTCAGTGCGTTTTTATAGAAAAAATTTCTCATAAAATGCCATACGCTTCTTTTGCATGACGTTATGGAATATGGTTCATGTGGTAAGCGTTGTCGGGACTATTCAGGAGATGGCGGGGGAGGGGAGGGCGATATTTTCTCCATCGCCTGTATTGTTTCCATACAATTTTAGAAATTTCTGGGAAGGCGGGCGTTTACCCAACTCCCCCTTCCCCCCCCCCCTTTTTTTTTCTGACGCCACTTCATGCTGGTTTGCAAAGGACGTTATTCTTATAACGCAGTATTCAGAACAAGCGCATGCAAGAAAAGGGAAGCATGCCAACAAGCTAATTGGTTCTCAAGAAAGAGTTCAAGTGGTTAGTAATCATAATAATAATAATAATAATAAGTTATTTGGGCACCTCGCGTTACGGCTGGGAGGGGCTAAGTGTAAACAAAGTTTACATAACAAGGCTCCACCATCATGGTACATTACTCAGCAGCGAAACAAACAAACAAAAAGAAAAAGAAAAAACACAGCAACAAAAAACTGAAAGCCCTGTAACGCCGAATTAGAGCGCAGCTCTTGAGGAGCGTGGTGGAGATGGGCGTGGTGGGAGATGACTACGAGTTCTTCATGGTCAACGGCTCAAGTACGTACAAGTGTCAAAATTGTACGAGGCGCAACGGCGCTCAAGATGTCGCCGTGCGTGCTGAAGATTCTGCCACCGATTCGCCCACTCTGAGCGACATTGGAATTCAAACTGTTCCGACGGTTGAAAGCTGTGGCGCGTGCGGCTGTGTCAGCAGGTTAGTCGCGGATTTGTGTGGAAAGATTGACGCTCTTGTGAAAGAAGTTACGTCTGTCAGGGCGGATAACGCGTCCTTGCAGATCCATCTCGCAAGGAACACGGAACTGCTGCGTCGCTTGACCACCCAAGACGTCACACCACCACTGGTTTCCCAACAAACCCGTGGCGCCGCAAGTTTTGCTGATGCCGCCCGCAAAGATTCGACTAGCATCGCTGCTTTACAGGGCGCTCGCGATAAACCAGGAAGCCAGAACGGACATACGCGTGGCAACGAACCTGTGCAGTCCTACCCGACCGCTTCAACCATCAATCGACCATCGCGCCAAACGACCGAGGATACTGCAGCAACAGATGCTGATGGATTCACACTTGTTCAACGAAAGCGGAGGGTCAAGCCTTCTTCGGGATCGTGTACAAACAGTAAGCTGGCTTCCGTTCCAAGGCCGCAAAGGCGTAAAGCACTCTTTGTTTCACGCCTTCACCCAACTACCGTGTGTAGTGATGTTGAGGCAGTGCTTGCTCCCATCTTAGAGGATAAGTCATTTAAGTGTACTCAATTGAAAGCCAAACATGACAGCTACTCGTCGTTTCACATCTCTGTAAATGAGGAGGATTTTGAAAAGATCAATACTGATGACGTTTGGCCCATGGGTTCGTTCTTCAGACAATTTTTTGGGCCATTACGGGTTGATGAAGACACTCCAGCTGCAGTGCCGCCCTAACAAAAAAAAAAAAGTGTTCTTTCTTTATGAAGTGTTCTGTATTCTATCAAAACGTTCGTGGACTACGTACTAAGGCCAATACATGTTTTACAAATGTTGCTGTGAGTGATTACGACATAATTTCATTAAGCGAAACATGGTTGAACTGCTCTTTTTCATCATCTGATTACTTTCCTCCAGCATATACTGTATTTCGTAGGGATCGGAATTATGAAGGCATGTCGGCGAACTTCGGGGGTGGTGTACTTATTGCTGTTAAAAAACATTTGCAGGCGGTACGGAGATTTGACCTTGAATTTAGCGGTGAATCTGTCTGGGTGGAAATAACTTTTGCCGACTCCAACTTGCTCATTGGCACGTTTTACTTCCCGCCGAGCCTTGATGTCACCGGATTTTCGGAACAAATGAACCTGCTTTGTGATCAATTAGACGTCGACAAATACCGTATTCTTATTCTAGGAGATTTTAATGTCCCTGATATAAACTGGAATTTAGAGCACCCTTTCTCATCTTCTGGTTGTGTAACATCTAAGGCGAATACTCTACTCTATTCTGTGAACTATCTAGGATTGAATCAGTTAAATAGTTTTCAGAACCCGGCGGGAAACGTACTGGACCTCGCTTTAGTGAACTTTCACGTTCATACCCTCGTACCGGTCTCTAAGCCCCTTGTTCCCCCCGATGAGTGGCACGTTCCCTTCTCCGCTTCCTTCAACGCTTCCTTCAGGACATCAAAGCATACAAGCTATGAATCATTCGCTTTTAATAGGGGTAATTATCTTGGCCTTTTCAGATTTTTAGATAGCGTTGATTGGGCACCAGTATATGAAACAACCGATGTAAATTGCGCTGTTGAGTTACTTACTAACTGTATTACGAACGCCATCGAAATGTTTGTTCCAAAAAAGTGTCGTCACTCATCCCGCTATCCTCATTGGTTTTCGCACGAGCTTAGGTCCGAGCTTAGAAAAAAACTGCACTACCATAGGAAATATAAGGTTAAACAAACACAGTTTTGGTATAATAAGTTTTCCAAATCACGAGCGTTAGCTAAAGTGTTAATCAAGAGGGACAAAGAATCTTATCGAGAGTCAGTTGAACGCAGCTTAAACCGCGACCCCAAGTATTTCTGGCGGTATGTCAATGATCGCATGACCACGTCCTCTCCTGCGATAAGCCTATGTGACGCATCTGGTAAAGTGCTGAATGAACCTGCATGTGTGTCAAACGCATTCGCTGATTATTTCGAATCTGTCTACTCCTCAAACCAAGCCACGCCATGCACGCCAGATGATAGTAGCAATTTTAATGATAACCTCTCGATAACGTCTTTTCAAAGCGCTGAAATCGAGATTGCGATAAAAAGACTAAAACCCAAGATATCAATGGCATTTGATGGCATCCCAAGCTTTATTGTTAAAGGTTGTTCCTCCATTTTTACGCCGATATTAACTCATATTTTCAACTTGTCTCTGTCAAGTTTTACTTTTCCTGAGCTTTGGAAAAATTCTGTCATTGTGCCTGTTCACAAAGGTGGCAAGACCGATGACGTAAAGAATTACAGGCCGGTATCCTTGCTTTGTGCATTTTCGAAAGTTTATGAAATCGTTTTGTTTGAACATTTGTCACAATTTTTTAAACGTAAAATTAGCATTTCACAACACGGTTTCTTCTCTGGCAGGTCTGTAGAGACCAATCTAGTATCATTTTTAAACTTCGTTTCGCCGATTACCAATCAGCGTGGGCAGGTAGACGCCGTATACTTTGATCTATCGAAAGCGTTTGACTTGGTTAATCATTCAATTCTTGTCCATAAATTGGGGACATATGGAGTCAATAACCAGCTTTGCAAATTTTTTTGAACTATCTGATGGAAAGAAAAAACTTCGTTCGTATAATGGGACATCATTCTAAACCTTATGTGTCATTTTCGGGTGTGCCACAGGGGTCCATACTAGGACCAATTTTATTCAATGTCTTTATAAATGATCTGGGTTCTTGTGTCCGCCATTCACATATTTTGCAATATGCTGACGACATCAAATTGTTTAGGCAGGTCTCATCCATCTATGACTGTGAAATGATACTGGAGGATGTTAATGCTGTGCATCATTGGTGTTGCCGCAATTTGTTAACACTAAATCCTAAAAAAACTGTAGTTATGTCCTTTTCTAAGAAACTGGAAATTGTAAGTTTTTGTTATTATCTTGAGAACCTACCTCTGCGTAGGGTTGAATGCACAAGAGATCTAGGAGTATATATTGATTCATCTTTGTCATTCAATGAACATGTTTCCAACATCACAAATGCTGCCTATCGGACGCTAGGTGTTATTTCGAGAATAACACGTGAATTCCCTTCGTCAGCTTGCATATTCATTTTGTATTTTTCATTAATACGTAGCAAGCTTGAGTTTAGTTCTGTTGTTTGGAATTGTATTGGTAATGCAAACCAAGCAAAAATCGAAAACGTGCAGAGACGTTTCTTCCGTATTGTATATGATCGCTATATTGGCCGCAGTGTTTATTATGAGTATAACAGGCTTTTACGACGATGTGATTGTACTACACTAAGCTCGAGAAGACTTGAGCGCGATCTAGTTTTTTTGTATAAATGCGTTCATGGTTGCATTGACTGTTCGACCCTTACATCAGCTATTAGCATATATGTACCGCGAGTGCTTTTGAGGGTTAATCCCACTTTCTCAGTTCAAAAAATCAACCTCTCCAGTCCCATGAACCGCATCCAACATTTTTATAACAGGTTCAGTACAACCAGCATCGACATCGACATTTTCAACTCAAGTGTTCAAGCGTTTAGGCGTTCTCTGGCTGATATTTAACTGTTACCTATTTCCTGTTCCCCCATAATAGATATTAGCTGTTGCATGTGCTGTTGATTTCTTATGTGTGTTTCTTTTGACTCTGTGCATCATTACATAGGCTACTCGCCGTTCATGAGCACGAAAATAAATGAATGAATGAATGGAAGGGTATTGAGGGGAATGGCTACCCCTCCTCCCTCCTCCTCACGTCATCATCCTGTCTGTCTGCTACTCCTCCCTCCGAGGGCGTCGCCGTCGCCGCACGAGGGTCGCGTGACCTACGGGGGTCATGTGACGTCACAGGGGGTCACGTGACCTCACGGGGTCACGTGACCCCTAGAGGCCACGTAACGATGACGTCATCGCGACGTCACCATTGATGTCACTGATGACGTCGTCATCACTAGGTGACGTCATCAGGGACGATGCCGATGCCGATGACCGTCAGGACGTCACTGATGACGTCATCAGTGACGATGCCGATCACGTCATCAGCAGTGACGTCACGCGTCCCATAATGCACCGCGCTGTTACGCCGACGGCGACGCCGACGCCGATGTCCGGCGGCGACGCCCCTCAGAGAAAGAAACAAGCGCCTAAAGGCCCTGTCACACTGAGGCAACAGTTGGACAACTCTATCCGGCAACACGGGAAAGTCGTGTTGCCGGCGACCCTGTCACATCGCGGCAACAACAACAGTCGGGCAACATGTTGCTGCCGCCCGGCAACCGTGTTGCCCGATTTGTTGTCCGACAACCCTGTCACACCGCGCTGACGGCGAGGACAACACGGGGAACACTCCGCCATCTTGATTGTTTACCTTCGTTCGTGTGCGGCGCGGAATCGCTGGAAATGTGACTCTACAAAGTGCTAGTGCGTTCGAAGGGCCGGGAATTACCACGGTACGACATCAACCAGTGACTGGGATTAGAAAACTTGACACGGGGAGTATTTTCCGCTCTTTATTTTATCGAAATGTTCTTCATTCGCTGACAAAGCAGATAGCCCTAACCGAGGAAAGTGACATCGCCGATATCTTTTCGGTATTTACGCCACCGTATGAAGTGTTTCTGTCCGGTTCTTTCATGCAATTCCTATGTCTACTGTAAAATTGAGTTAGCACCGGCAGTATCCCAAAGCGTATTTTGTAGCGTGGTGTTGAGCTGAACCACGGTGGCTGAACTTGCAGCGCTTCAAAACTGCGACACCGACACGATTGGCCTTCACAACAATCGGTGGAATAAATATTTTTCAACGCTGTCTACTTGCCTACCGCCTGCTATGTGATCGCTTCATTCCCCCAAAACGTCCTGGGTATTTTGAAAACAAATCAGGTGTCTGGTAGCGGCTGTTTCCAAGCATCAACAATTATGATCAGAATGGTCGTTTTAATGCTTCGATTTTTTAATCTTTGGTTTTCTGGGTTATTTTTATTATACTTCATCAGCGGGTGAGTAGGCATGCCATTTTATTTTACTATCAGCAATGTGAGCTGGTCTCTCGGCAGTTCTAATTTCAAAACCAGTCTGAACGTTCACGACCGTAGCTGTGACCATTTCGAAAATCGCTTTCCGTAACTACGCAGCAAAAACATTATTCGAAAATATTTTAGCTGCACGCCAGCCCTAATTATTGTTAAATAACGTTTTCCAAGCCTTTATTTGAGTAAGACGTTATTGATAGGGGTCTAGCTCTACCATCGAAGCTATTTATGTTGTCGTGTTGCCGGCCCAAAATTCGCTCAGCCAGCGATCAGGGCAACACACGTTGTCCGACACAAGTTGCTGCTGTTTTTGTTGCCGAAAGCTGTCATACCGAGGCAACATTTTAGTTGTCGTCCATGTTGTCGTGCTGTTGCCTCGATGTGACAGGTTTGTCGGACAACATGGGAAGCGAGCAACAAGTTGCCCGACTGTTGGACAACCTGTTGTGTTGCTGTTGCCGTCGTGTTGCCTCAGTGTGACAGGGCCTT